>CM060357.1:6999715-7061715 GCA_030545235.1 Helianthus tuberosus
TCCTATTCTGGCCAAATTTTGGCAGGACGTCGGCCAAATTTCGACCAAACCTTATAAATTCCTTACAGTTACTTAAAAAGATGGGTTAATGGGGGGTTAAAACATGTCTACTTTAGAAAACTACATATAAAAATGTGTATGTATATATATATAACTAAAAATTAGAGTGAAGGTAACTTAAACCTATAGAGAGATCTAAAGATTACATATAAAAATCTCGATCTGATTAATTCCGATTAATCCCTATTAATCCCGATTAATCGCTAGTCGGTACCCCACCGCCCGACTAGCGCCTAGCGATTCTTACAACACTGATCCTACATTTATGCTAAAATATCCTAAGATCTATAACTTTATACGATCAGAAACCGAAAATCCAGATGAACAAAATCGAAAACAATCAAATTGGTACAAAAAATATGTTCCCACATTCATAAAACTATAACTAAATTAAGCATTTAAAAACTAACCTGGATTCAAACTCTCTGATATCAACAAGTTGTTTCCCAAAATTATCTAACCATTGCACTTTCTTTCGGTCAACAGGCGAACCGGATCCCGAATTCGATTGCGATTTCGAATTGCACTTATTCTTCATACAACTCCTAAGAACACAAATCTCAATCTCTGATTCCTGCTTTCCATCTTCTAAAACCTCTTTTTCAGTGGCTTCAACAATCTCATGATTCTCATCAACATGATTGTGATCCGATTGATGATCAGTTACAGTTACAACAACTGATGTTTGAGGGGCATGATGGGAATTTTCTAATTTCAAAGTGCCAGAATTGTAAAGGTGAGAAGCAGTTGATGGTTTGCAGAAACATATGAATGAAGGACAGTGGATCTTGCAGAACAAAACCCTCATGAAAATACCCTTCATCAACTAATCAATCATCTGAAAAATACATATCAAGCAACAAACTTTACCAATCAAGATTACCCAAATTTGATGCTAAAGCCCTAAAAGTGAATTGGGTATTGTTCAATTGTTGAAATCTAGTGACAAGATCATGAAAAGGTGCAATCTTTGAAGAATTTAAGGCAAATAAAGATGAACTAATCACAACCCCATCAAGCAAGAAACTTTACCAATCAAGATTACTCAAATTTGATATTAAAACCCTAAAAAGAGAATTGGGTATTCTTCAATTTGTTGAAATAAAGATGACCCAGAAAAAAAGATCATGAAAAGGTGAAATCTTTGAAGGATTTAAGGCAAATAAAGATGACCCAGAAGTTGGATTTGTTGATAACAAGATTCCTTGCAAATGAAACAAGTTTCTTGAAAGTTGAAAGTTTACTTTTGATGCAAAGAATGAAAGAAAAGAAGGGAATGAATATCTACTAAACAAGACTTTGTTTTAGAACATCAATGTATTATTATTATCTACAAATCTTGTGTTTTTTGAGTTACTATAGTTTAAAGTGGAGGGTATAAAACCAAGACAGTTTTTTGTCATCTTTGTTATCATCTATCATAGAATGAGATAGAGGACAGAGGAAAGAACCACTCATGATGAATCTTGATTTACTATTTTACCTTTACTTTTACTGTTAGTAGATCCCGGGAACTTTTTACTGGGTTCATTTTTCAAATATTTATACACATGATACCGAAAAAATACCGTAAAAATATTGGATATTCAAAAGGGAAAATATCATAGAAATGTATTAATTGGGTACCCATTTTTGATATGTTTTTTTCAGGATCGGTGCTTTTAGTTCGGTATGGTACGGTCTTTTACCCACTTTTTACCTTCGAATGCCCTGCATATCGAGCACTTTCGGTATTAGTACCGATACCATACCGAACGCATTTCGGTATCAATTGGGTACCCTTTTTTGATTTTTTTTTGGAAAATTGGTTTTTAATAAACCAACCTTTGTCCCGTTGGTAAATAATAATCTTACCTACGTAATTGGTATACAATAATCCTACCTATCAACATGTTGGTACTCAATGAACTTCCGTTAATTTTTTTTAACTGAAGTTAGTTTTTAAGTTTTATTTATTACACAAACAGTCCCTGTAGTTGTAATTTACTAGTTTCAACTATTTTAAAACTAGTAAATTACAGTCCCTTGAGGTTTTTTTGTTTTATAAAATAGTTAAAACTAGTAAATTACAACTACAGGGACTTTTTGTGTGATAAATAAAACTTAAAAACTAACTTCAGTTAAAAAAAGTTAACGGAAGTTCATTGAGTACCAACATGTTGATAGGTAGGATTATTGTATACCAATTACGTAGGTAAGATTATTATTTACCAACGGGACAAATGTTGGTTTATTAAAAACCAATTTTCCTTTTTTTTTTTTGGATCGGTATCTTCAGTTTGGTACGGTACAGTATTTTACCCACTTTTTACCTTAGAATACCGTACGTACCGGCATCCTACCCTACCGAACACTTTCGATACCTCTTGCAGTACCTTTTATTTTTTGCGATTTTGGGGATCGGTACTTTCGCTAATGGTATGGTTTGATACCGGTAGCTTATCCCTAGTGAACAGGGTTGATGACCTCTTGGTCTAGTGACACTAGATGTTTATCCCCATCAAAGTGGTGTCCGTCTAAGTCCCATAAAGTGAACAATAAGTTCATTTTAGGAGTAGATTTGACGGGGGTGTGTATATGCAGTTTAGAAAAAATGGTAAGTGTCTAATGTTGGATAATAAAAACCTATTTTTTATCAGAGTCACATGGTCTGGATTACCGACATTATGTCGTCTCTCACATCACTCTTGTGCCTTGATAAAGAATATGGGGAAAACACAAGTGATCCTTTTTACGATCATTAGTAGATTCTTCCAACAAGATCAAGAATCTGATATTGGTAAACTAAAGAAATTAGTATTATACAAATTATTGGACTTGAAAGTTAAGTAGCCAAGATCAAACTCAAGCCAAAGAATAAAATATGGTCTATATAATAATCATAACTAACAAATTAAGAAAACATGAATAGGAAAGATGATTGGAGTGAGCTGTCAAGACAAATTATATAAATAAGTTATTGAAAAGTAGTCAAAAAGTTAGGAAAAGGGTGCTAATAAAAAGCCACCAGTTTGCTATTTGGATAGTCAAAGTCCAATTTTTAGCACATTTTGTAGTCTTTGTAACTACTTTAAGGTACTAAGAATGTAGCATAGAGTCATTCTTCACTTGGTAAATGTCATGAGTCATGTTTTTCTTAACCTTTTTCTCTTTTTTCTTGGTGCTTTTGTTCTCTTATAGAAAGTGCATCTTGATAACAACTAAAGGAGTGTTCTGTTGGTTCCAGAAGTCACCCATAATAATGGTATGTTACATGTTATTTTCATGTGAAATAAGTAAGGTTTATTTTGTGTATTTTTTTTTTTTAATTTTCTCCTATAATTAGAAATCCTTTGAAATGTACAAATCTAACCTACACTTTGCTTCTTTTTTCGTACATAATTTTCTTATCGTCTCGTACTAGTAAAATTTCCCCGCGCTGCGGCGGAAATCCGATAGGCATCGATTCGTTTCACTGCGTTATCTATACGGTACTGACACTTAGTATAGCAACTGAAATTAACGTCATGATATGCCCAAAAGGATGGCGATATGTGTTTTACATCAATCGAATATCATAAAATGACTCGATTTTGATAGCACCAAGCCAGTACCAAGGTTGGTCGGTCACTATTGTTGTGGTACCGATGATGTTTAGTCTCATTCATTGTGTCTTTTTAGCCCTAATCATTGTCTTATTTTGTAGCATATTGTGCTTTGTCTGAATATGGTTTCTTATAAAGACATGATGTGATGATAAAAAAATTTGTACATGTAAATTGTGTTATTTGGTGTGTTCATTATATTTTTTGTGTTGTCTATTGTGTTTTCAACTTTGGTCATTGTGTTTTGTGTTGCAGATTGTGTTTTTCATATGAATTTTGTGTTTTTTTACTATGCATTGTGTTCTTTTCTGTCCATTGTGTTTTTTGGTATGTTCATTATGTTTTTTGTCTTGTTCATTGTGTGGTTTCAGTTCTAATCATTTTGTTTTTCCAGTTATGGTCATTGTGTTTTTTCTACCTGAATAAAAACCCACTTAAAATGTCGTTTTTTTTCTAATTTTGATATGACAATATCATACTCATTGGAGAGGTTAAAAAAAGCTCGATTTTATTGTATAATTTTTTTTAAATAAAATTAACATACGAAAAAATTACGAATGTTAAAAACAAGGGAATATGCATATGTCATGCGCATGAGGAGAGAGAATGACAAGATTATTAAACTACCATTCCACCCAATTTGCTTAAATGTGTAAATGTGGGGATGGGGGTATTGG
This sequence comes from Helianthus tuberosus, assembly GCA_030545235.1. Lineage (NCBI taxonomy): Eukaryota > Viridiplantae > Streptophyta > Magnoliopsida > Asterales > Asteraceae > Helianthus > Helianthus tuberosus. The sequence goes on from CM060357.1 coordinate 7,004,037, forward strand.
TAATCCTATATCCATACCTGATTGTAAATTGTGTCTCATACCCAGCCCAATATCCATCAGATATTTGTTAAGTAATTACCTGTCGGATATAGGGCATACCCACAAGTATCAGGTTTACACGTCAATTTGTTAAAAAAAATACCAATTGGGATTTCAAAGCACATTTCTTTTTTATTGTTATAATTATCGTATAATTAACCCTGTATTAATTTATAAAATTTTCTCCCCTCATAAAAACACTATTCCTTTTTTTCTTTTTAACCCTTTTACTTTTTAGATTTTACATTTTTAACCTAATAGTTTTCATCTTTTACATACCCCCTATAGTTTTCATCTTTTACACTTTTAACCCTATAGATTTTATCTTTTACATATTTGTCACAAACATTTTCTATTTTTAACCCCAACACTTTTCCAATTTCAACTTTGGTCCCTTGTACTTTACATCTTTTACAAATTTTTCATTTTACAATATGTTCTAGATTTTGCGAGTTAACATGTGCACACGTGTGGTTAAACATTTTTACGTCTATTTTTTTATTGTTTAATGACTCCCTCGAAACTCACAGGTCCTTATCCGACTTAGTTATTATGGTCTATGTTTTACTTTTTTGGTCTAATTTTTGCGAGTTAACACGCTGTAACATGCGTGGGTGATTAAATTTTTAAGTTTACTTTTTGTTAAGGTCCTATTGCAAAGCGCGAGTCATGGATACTAGTTTTTTTTATATGACAACAATTATAAGTTAAAATATACATTATATACAAATAAGTTTTTTTTTGTCATAAATGGTATTAACATTAACACGTGTATATAGTTTTATTTATATACTCTAGAACAAATAAAATTTAAATAATATTATTAAATACATATTTTAGAAGAATTTTTTTTTTCACATAATCTATACTATATAATAAAATAAATCATTTTATGGACACGTGTCACTTCCTCATGCTTTCTCACCTTATATTATTATTTATCTCTCATGTTAAATAACAATAATAATTTTAAACTAAAAATTAGATAAGAATAAATATTTATTTTTATATAGATAACTTTAAACAAAAATTTAGATAAGTATAAACATTTTTTAAAAAATATTTTCATTTAGTATATAAAAGATAAAATCTTAATAATAATAATAACAACAATAATAATGAAAAGTAAACAATACTAAAAAATTTCTACGGCTTATCATTAACACAATATAATTAAATAAATAAATAACATTAAATAATAATAATAATAATAATAATAATAATAAGAGTTAATTGCCCGGATGGTCCCTGTGGTTTTACGTTTTTTCACGTTTAGTCCCCACCTTTTGAAAAGGGTTATTGGATTTTATCACCCTCAATTATCAGCCTTTGGCCGTTGCCACCCGCAACTAACACTTTGACCTCCGGCACCCCCAACTTTACTTTTTGTTTGCACTAGCACCATTCAGTTAAATCTGCTCTAACTTGGTTAGTTTTTTGTCCGACATGGCACCATTTCGCTGATGTGTACATGATTATGTGGCTGCTTATGTGTTTAACTTTCCCTTCTATCAGTTATAAGTTATAACACAGAAACCCAAAAAAACCCATAATCTCCTCCATTCTTCGATTAGCATATGATTTTAACCCCTTTATTCTCTGGCTTGCTCACAATAATCTACCAAACATGCAAAACAAGCGATGTTGGGGTGGAGAAGCTGTACGGTGGCAATCAGTGAATGTGACTGAGACGTTGGGTCGTTGTGCGGGCTGAGATGGTGTTCACGACGGCGGTTCGACAACGGTTGATGATGATAAAGTTTGAATGTGTTTTCAGATCTCCGATGATGGTGGTTTCAACCCCAACGGCGGCAATTGTTGATGGGTTACGGCGATTGTTCAGGTGCTGATTAACTGTGGTTCAACGGGTATTCACGGGGGTTCGTGGTGTTTTACGGTGGTTCGACAGGGTATTCACGGGGTTCGTGGTATTGAAAGTGTTGAATGCAGGTGACCAGATCTTGTGTGAAGTTACTGCTGCAGGTGAAAGTGTTGTGCAACAGTTGGTGGCAGCTAGAGTTCCGACGGCGGCGTTCAGGTGACCGGCGACCAGATGTGGATTTCAAAAATTGGTATGTTTCTGGCAAGTTAAGTAGATCCAGTTTGTATTTCTTGCTAATGATCCGGCAGTGGTTGAAGGGGAACTGAGAGAAGGGAGGAGATTAGGGTTTTTTTTGGGGTTTCTGTGTTATAACTGAGAGAATGGAAGCTTATACACATAAGCAGCCACGTAATCATGTACACATCAGCAAAATGGTGCCACGTCGGACAAAAAACTAACCAAGTTAGAGCAGATTTAACTAAGTGGTGCTAGTGCAAACAAAAAGTAAAGTTGGGGGTGCCGGGGGTCAAAGTGTTAGTTGCGGGTGGCAACGGCCAAATGCCGATAGGTGGGGGTGATAAAATCCAATAACCCTTTTGAAAATAGCATGTGTGCTCCCTATGGTTTGTCATTTTGTTACTCGGATAGTCCCCCAACATTTACTCTGGGGACTATCCGATTAACAAAATGACAAACCATAGGGAGCATACATGCTATTTCCAAACTAACTGACATTTACTCAGGGACTATCCGAGTAACAAAATGACAAACCATAGGGAGCATACCTGCTATTTTCAAAAGGTGGGGACTAAACGTGAAAATACTTGAAACCACAGGGACCATCTGAGCAATTAACTCTAATAATAATAAAGATAAAAAGATAAAGATCATATATTAACAATATTAGTTTGATATAATAGTAATCTAATATACTAATATTAATAATATTATTATTAAAATAAATGATATTTGGAATCCTTTATTAGAATTAGATTAGATTGCAATGTTGTTTTTTTATTAGAAATAAATAATTATTATAGGTCCTGGGCATATGCTTCTATCAAACTATAAGTGTTTTTAGACACATCATTATAATGGTTTGGACTGACCGTTATAGTCGCACGATTCTTTCAAATGTCAAATCTAGACAACTTAGTTTCACCTTTGTAATGTTAGGTGTAGTGTTATAATTGGTTTAACCCAGTGTCACACCCCGATTTCCACGTGTCACCAGTGGGCCCGGTGGGGGAGTATCGTGACGTGGTTGGCAACATAATAGTCAAACAACACAATATTTAATAATGCACAGCGGAAGCAATTGAAAATATAATACAACCGAATTTATTATTGTAATATCAAATGTCACAATATTCGGAAGTTTATCCACAGAAGGATCGAACATAAAATGGAAACAATAGTTTAACAGACTTTTAGGCATCTTAAGCTTGCGAGACTTCTATTGATGCTAAGGAGAAATATCCAGCCAATTTCGTATAGTACCTGCATTTAGCCTTTTTGGAAAATACGTCAGTTTACACTGGTAAATACATTCAACTGACTCATTTTAAAAATGATTGAAAATTTGTTTGGATGCACGTGGCATAAACATTTTATAATTTGATTAAAATGCACAGAGGCAAAATTAATCTTTTTAACTTGGGAGAATTATTTAATATTATAATCTTGTGAACGAATTACATGTTCCTTGTGCGTTCAGTAGCCCGGATCTTGTCCGGGTTAAAGATCAATAGACCCACCACAATATAGAGTTATACACTGACAGGTGTACGCCTACACCCCGTGCTCGGGTCGTGGCCATCTCGTAAGATGATGCCGAGGATATCCGGGACATGGTCATTAACCCCCCAAAGGCTTTAAGTAACAAGACTGTTTAAACGAGCCGATCAAATTTATTCAACTACCCACTCAACGGTGGAGAATTTGATGCCCGATCAAGCGGTATGCTATATACCGTAACCCAAGCCCGTATAGGGAAAATAAGTTAAAAGTATTTACCTAAGCAATGTATTAATCACAATAAGCAAAATGCACGTAGCTTTTACTGGTACTCCTAATCTGGAACGAAGGTTTTATAATAACCTATTAGAATCCTAACGGGTCTTTAGTTAAGCTTAAGCTTAGACCGGCTAGTTTCAAAGATACGGTTCGTACGCACGATTAAGCGAAGACCGGATAGAATGTGATTTAGACCCGACAAGTTCAGAGACTTGTTTAATATGGGTAATTCATACACATTCTGGATTTTGAGATAAAACCGTTAAGGTTTGACCCGTTTAGGCTAGTTTATGTAAACTAGTTACATAAACCGAACCGAACGCGTAATAAGCGTAACGGGTATTCATGAGAGCTATAGACAGGTTTCCTAAGTTAATTATGCCTCAAATAAGTTGTGACATCAGTAAGATGTCTTTCATTATGCCCGAAACGTGTTTAAACACAAACTAGGCCCCGTAGGGGTAGTTTGGTCATTTTAAAGGTTGTAAAAGGGTTTAAGTGTTTAACTGAGTTACAGGTCTGATGTAATCAGTAAACATACTCAATTTAGTGAGTTATAACAGTAGGATAAAGTACATAGGTGAAATTTATCAATTTTAACCAAACTATGGCCCGTAGGGGTATTTTGGTAATTTCACATAAGCCGAAAAGCTCAAAACTGAAGTCTGAGTTTAACAACCTTTGCTTACTGTTAAAATATTATAATTTGCCTCAAATATCAGTAGGTATCAACCCTCATATGTTTAAAATACTTCTAGTACATAATATGCGTTAAAAACGCTTAAAAAGGCGATTAAAGGCCATTTTCGGGTTTGATACATAAATCTGATATTTTTATATTTCCAGAAGGCTTAAAATAATTTATTTACCATATGTGATCAGTAGCAAAAGGTTTGGAGTCGTTTGGATATGTAAAACTCATTTTATAGCCCGTAAGGGCAAAACCGACAAGTACCGGATTAAGCCTACGACTATGAGTTATGCTCAGCCTAAAATTAATTAAAAATCTTTAAAATTCCCAAAAATTATATATTACATCAGTGGGTAAAGATTTGGACACCAAAAAGTATGTTTAACTAGGCTATACGCTAATTACGCCATTTTATTAACATAAAGCTTTCAATTTGCGATAATGAGCATAACTCTCAATCTACACCTCAAACTGATGTCAAATTTTGCATACAAGTTTATATATCAGTAATTAAGGTTTCTACACTTTTACATTTCCAAAAATCACGTTTTAAATTGAAAAGGGCATAATGGTCAACATATGAGCAATTAACGGAATCATGCATTTTAATTGGATAACTAATGATCCGAGGTGTATAATCACAGAGGGTTATACCAGCATGTAACCTGGTCCAAATAAAGCTCTAAGGCATTTCTAAAACATGCCTAAACGGGTCAGAACTGAAAGTCAAAGTGAAAGTCAAACTATGTGACTTTCGGTTCCGAACCGGGTCTAATCAGGAAATTGTCGGGTTGAACATGTTTAGACATGTTCTTACACTTATTACCAAGTTATAACAATGATCCAACAGGTTATAAGTGTTCTACGTTGCTAATTATGCATAAATCCCGTTTTAAACTTTCTGTTGACTTTTTAATTACGCGTTTGACCCGACATTAGACCTAGTTAGAGTGGGAATCAGGGGAAACCCTTTTAAGGCTTTATTACCCACATAAATACCTACTTAAAGGTACTTTTGATTCGAGATTATACTGAGCCATTATTTATTAATCTCGTAGTCAAACCGTAATTACGACGGTTTGACTTTTAGCTAAATAACTAAGCTAAAATCAATTTAGAAAGGTTAAGCCAACTTACAAGTGTCTAATGGTTGATTAGGAAGGCTTGGGGTCTGCTTGGAAGTTCCACAATTGATCAGATTGCAAGAATGAAATGTGAAGAACAATGGTTGCAACCTTGGTCCTTTTATAGTGGATTTCTCACCACAAATTGTTGACACTTGGGTCTACAACTCTCCACAACTGACTTACAAGTGTTCCTAGTGCTTAGGGGGTGCCTAGGGGTCAAGCATGAAGAGGCAAGTTCGATTAAAGGAGGTTACAAGGGCTGTGGCAGACAAAGATCAAAGAAAATCAACAATCTGTCCAGACATGGCAGTGGCGTAGCGCCACTGCATGAGCAGTTAGTGCTCGCGCTACGCGAGCCCCTAGTGTCATCCAACAAAACTTTTATTAATTGCAGTTTTGGTCCCTGGCCCTTCTGAAGGTCGTTTTCATGTCTTGTTTTGCACATTGAGCCCTTGAAATTATCATATAAGGGCTTTAAGACATTTACCCACTTTGTTAAGTCCCCGGTTAACTTAATTGTTACCCGAAAAGGCCTAACTTTCAACGTTGACGCTTTAAACCCCTCGTACACGAATTTGATCATAACTTTCTCATACGTTGAAGAAACTTTATGAAATTTTTATCGTGCATTCTAGTGAGCATAATTGATCGTTACAAAGCTTCGGGTTTGTCAAAAGGTCACTCAGAGGTATAAATTAAACGTGTTGACACATTTAACCCCTGTAGTTTGTAATCTCTCACTTTTAGCTTCGTATGATCCATGATTTATTCGTTTGAAGGTATGAGCATCATGTAGGGTTAATATACAATATATTTATTCACTGTTGACATTTAGAACTCGTATATTCACATACTTTCCATGACTGTCAACTTAAATCCTTTTATGACATTCTTTCACACGTTTATACATATGACACGTGTCTACACATTATTGGACTTTTAGCTAAATAACTAAGCTAAAATCAATTTAGAAAGGTTAAGCCAACTTACAAGTGTCTAATGGTTGATTAGGAAGGCTTGGGGTCTGCTTGGAAGTTCCACAATTGATCAGATTGCAAGAATGAAATGTGAAGAACAATGGTTGCAACCTTGGTCCTTTTATAGTGGATTTCTCACCACAAATTGTTGACACTTGGGTCTACAACTCTCCACAACTGACTTACAAGTGTTCCTAGTGCTTAGGGGGTGCCTAGGGGTCAAGCATGAAGAGGCAAGTTCGATTAAAGGAGGTTACAAGGGCCGTGGCAGACAAAGATCAAAGAAAATCAACAATCTGTCCAGACATGGCAGTGGCGTAGCGCCACTGCATGAGCAGTTAGTGCTCGCGCTACGCGATCCCCTAGTGTCATCCAACAAAACTTTTATTAATTGCAGTTTTGGTCCCTGTCCCTTCTAAAGGTCGTTTTCATGTCTTGTTTTGCACATTGAGCCCTTGAAATTATCATATAAGGGCTTTAAGACATTTACCCACTTTGTTAAGTCCCCGGTTAACTTAATTGTTACCCGAAAAGGCCTAACTTTCAACGTTGACGCTTTAAACCCCTCGTACACGAATTTGATCATAACTTTCTCATACGTTGACGAAACTTTATGAAATTTTTATCGTGCATTCTAGTGAGCATAATTGATCGTTACAAAGCTTCGGGTTTGTCAAAAGGTCACTCAGAGGTATAAATTAAACGTGTTGACACATTTAACCCCTGTAGTTTGTAATCTCTCACTTTTAGCTTCGTATGATCCATGATTTATTCGTTTGAAGGTATGAGCATCATGTAGGGTTAATATACAATATATTTATTCACTGTTGACATTTAGAACTCGTATATTCACATACTTTCCATGACTGTCAACTTAAATCCTTTTATAACATTCTTTCACACGTTTATACATATGACACGTGTCTACACATTATTGGACTTTTAGCTAAATAACTAAGCTAAAATCAATTTAGAAAGGTTAAGCCAACTTACAAGTGTCTAATGGTTGATTAGGAAGGCTTGGGGTCTGCTTGGAAGTTCCACAATTGATCAGATTGCAAGAATGAAATGTGAAGAACAATGGTTGCAACCTTGGTCCTTTTATAGTGGATTTCTCACCACAAATTGTTGACACTTGGGTCTACAACTCTCCACAACTGACTTACAAGTGTTCCTAGTGCTTAGGGGGTGCCTAGGGGTCAAGCATGAAGAGGCAAGTTCGATTAAAGGAGGTTACAAGGGCCGTGGCAGACAAAGATCAAAGAAAATCAACAATCTGTCCAGACATGGCAGTGGCGTAGCGCCACTGCATGAGCAGTTAGTGCTCGCGCTACGCGATCCCCTAGTGTCATCCAACAAAACTTTTATTAATTGCAGTTTTGGTCCCTGTCCCTTCTAAAGGTCGTTTTCATGTCTTGTTTTGCACATTGAGCCCTTGAAATTATCATATAAGGGCTTTAAGACATTTACCCACTTTGTTAAGTCCCCGGTTAACTTAATTGTTACCCGAAAAGGCCTAACTTTCAACGTTGACGCTTTAAACCCCTCGTACACGAATTTGATCATAACTTTCTCATACGTTGACGAAACTTTATGAAATTTTTATCGTGCATTCTAGTGAGCATAATTAATCGTTACAAAGCTTCGAGTTTGTCAAAAGGTCACTCAGAGGTATAAATTAAACATGTTGACACATTTAACCCCTGTAGTTTGTAATCTCTCACTTTTAGCTTCGTATGATCCATGATTTATTCGTTTGAAGGTATGAGCATCATGTAGGGTTAATATACAATATATTTATTCACTGTTGACATTTAGAACTCGTATATTCACATACTTTCCATGACTGTCAACTTAAATCATTTTATAACATTCTTTCACACGTTTATACATATGACACGTGTCTACACATTATAGGACGTGAATTTTCGAGGTGTTACATCCTCACCCCCTTAAAATAAATCTCGACCCGAGATTTACTGAAATAAATAAGGGTACTTTTCTTTCATCGTGGATTCAACCTCCCACGTATATTCGGGACCTCTACGGGCATCCCATTTGACCTTTACAATAGGTACATGCTTCCTTCGAAGCTTCTTTACCTGTCGATCTTCAATCGACAAAGGTTTTTCCATAAACTGTAAGCTCTCATCTATATGCACATCTGTATGCGGTATTACCAGTGATTCATCAGCGAAGCACTTCTTCAGATTGCAGATGTGGAACACATTGTGAATTCCACTGAGCTCTTCAGGTAAGTTTAACTTATAGGCAACTGACCCGACACGTTCGATAACCTTGAAAGGTTCTATGTATCTCGGGCTTAGCTTGCCTTTCTTACCAAATCGCATCACCCCTTCCAGGGTGATACTTTAAGCAATACTTTGTCACCTACTTCGAAGTGAAAAGCTTTACGCTTTGGGTCTGCGTAACTCGTCTGCCTATCTCGGGCAGCTTTGAGACGGTCACGAATCTGGACAATCTTGTCCATCGTTTCGAACACTATCTCTGGTCCGGATAATTGGACATCTTCAACTTCCGCCCAACAAACGGGCGATCTACACTTTCTACCGTATAATGCCTCAAAAGGCGCAGCCTTAATGCTGGTATGGTAGCTATTGTTGTAAGAGAACTCAATTAATGGTAGGTGGTTATCCCAACTATCACCTAAATCGATCACACATGCACGTAGCATGTCTTCTAACGTTTGAATAGTATGCTCACTTTGACCGTCAGTCTGAGGATGATAAGCCGTACTAAAATTCAAACGTGTGCCCAAAGATTGCTGGAAACTCTTCCAAAAATGTGACGTGTATCTAGTATCTCGGTCAGAGATAATAGACACAGGTATGCCATGTAAGGCTACAATCTTATCAACGTATAGTTGGGCTAACATGTCGGAGCTATAAGTCTCCTTGATGGGTAAGAAATGTGCTGACTTAGTCAGTCTATCAACTATAACCCATATTGTATCATTTCCTTTCCTTGTCTTGGGTAACTTGGTAATAAAATCTATGGTTACCATTTCCCACTTCCACGTAGGAAGTCCAGGCTGTTGTAGCAAGCCTGACGGCTTTTGATGCTCGGCTTTGACTTGCGCACATGTCAAGCATTTAGCTACATAGGTGGCTACAGACTTTTCCAAGCCTATCCACCAATAATTTGCCTCTAGATCCTGGGTAGCTAATGGCAAATTCTTAATCGTTGCCTAATTAGGGTTGCGGCAATTAATATATAAGCAATATGAACCGTCTTTCTTATTCAATAACGTAAAACCCTCAGAATATTGAGTCAGGCTATATGAGCCTATGTCTTAAAACCTACTTAATCAAGGTTTCGATTTTTCCATAATCAATATGGAGTTTTCACAATACTCCAGCCCACAGCGGGAGGTTAATCTTAGTTCTACCTGCCTTCCAGGAGGTAAGCAGGGAAAACTTATGAGAAGATATTCAAGATACAAGGAGGCTACCGAGTTTTTCCATATCCTAGGCTCCAGTTCATCCATCATTGTTTGTGTCAAATAAGGGACACATTTATGTTATAAGTCCACGAATCCCTTAATCGGGAACATTTACTTGGACAATTTCATTCTGGATATCTTCTTTGAATACTACTAGTCGACTTTAGTACAATATGATCATTGGGATATCTCAGGGGTTCCATGTATTAAACCTCCATACTGATCAGGCATGTAAGTAATCTATGGGACACACTAGGATACGCCAATCCTCATATGGCACTTTTATCAAACATAGTTTGGCATTCGCAGGCGATAGAAAAACAATGAGAAAATAATTAAAATAACATATGTTGTCGTATTCTATGCGAAGAAAGAGTACTCTTAGATTTTTCGGAAGGATTTCTTGCCGATACTAGAAGAATCGGTTACTATGGTTTCCTTGGTAAGTTATACCTTGTGGATAATATAAAAGTTTGCTAAGCTTATGGTTTATGAAGATTTATTATTGCCTGTGTTAAATCAGGACACTTAACAGAAAATTATCATTGGTAAATGATAATGAACGTACTTGATGACATTGTGAACTGCCTCTTGGCGTTCATCGGGTGAGTTCAGGCTTTTCTTCCTTTAGCCTTTCCAGGCTTAGCTGTACCTATGCTTATATTTAATCAAAATGGAAATTTCACAAACTAGGCACCTAGCTCAGTTGGCTAGGCGCGCGAAAGGGTGTGGCCTAGACCCAGGTTCGATTTTCGGGGACGGCCGGTTCCACCATTTTTTTTTGGGAGTTATCCTCCTCCTTTGGTTCATCATTCATATTCGAAGTGTGAACAAAACTCTTCTCATGAGCAATTGAACGTGGTTTTGGATGAAATTTAGAGCGAGAAGCATTCGGCTCTTTGGGTTGTTTCATGACCTTTTCCCCTTGGCCTTTCAAACTGTTGCGTTAACCACCGCTTGGAGATTAACTCCATTAATATTGAGGTTTACGTTTGAGACATTATTCGCTTTTGTAGCATTAATAGCATCGCGACTATTGCTTATCTCATCTGAGTTTTCTATACTCAAAACTTGGTACTAATTACCAAATTAACCCATTATTAGTCATCATCCTGATGACCTGACATAGGTTAGCCACGGCATCCACGAACCGTATAGGCCACTATGTTCCGAACATTCTTAATGAACGCTATTTGAATGTATATCTATTACATTTAGCTTAGGTCACAAAAGGACCACCAATGGCATTCAAGGTTTGGAGCGAGTCCAATACCTGCTTGACAGGGGACCATAAGGTCACAACTGTCTTTGTCACAAGGACGATTATAACTAGCTCAAAGGCTAGCCTTACATGACTTTGGTTATATATATATATATATATATATATATACATATATGGCATAGATGCCTGTCGCGATGGACATAGAAAGATATGGCATAAAGCCTAGTCATGAAGGACATAAGTAATCATATGGCGCGAAGGCCTTGTCGTAATGACATTTAGATGCGGCACAAATGGCCTTGTCTCTAGGACGTTTATAGGATATGGCACTAAGGCCTGTCACCAGCGATGTTAACATTTAGTATGTTAACTTATCACTAACGACGAATTATAGCACGGAGGCTTGTTATGGGTGACTTTACAACATAACTCGATGGTCTATCACCAAGGTCCTTAATTTATTAGCCGCAATCCTATTAGAGTAGGGCTTCAAGGCTTGAACGTGGTTCTTCACCTTTGGACAGGGAGTCATAGACTACAACTGTCATCGTCTTGAAAGACGATTCATTTGGCAGAAAAGTAAGCTAATCAATATCACTAATGGATGTTTATATATATCCATCGTATCTAATGATATTAGTCATGATCACATCGATCATGTTGACTATTAGGTTTGGGTATAATCACACCATTTTGAACAGGGGATCATAAAGATCACTACTATCTTTGTCTTACCGACACTAGAATAAAGTATAGCCTGTAGGCATGTCATCACGAGGGATGTTAATATTATGATCATCATACTGATGATACTAGTCAGGATCGCAATGATAGTATAGACTATGGGATTTGAGTATAGCTCACCCCCTTGGGCAAAGAATCACAAAAGATTACAATTGCCTTGTCTCAATTGGATAATATAATATAGCCCTTAGGCAAAACATCATTAAGGATGTTAAAATTTTTAATCATCATATTGATGATTTTTGTCATGATGGCATTGATCATATAGACTATTAGGCTTGAGCGCAGCTCACTACCTTAAACAGGGGATCATAGAGATCGTAATGTTTGTGTCACAATTGGACAATATAATATGGCCCGTAGGCGAAACATCACTAATGGATGTTTATAATGGATTCATCAATTTAGATGATATAAGTCAGGATTGCATTATCATATTGACTATTTGGCTTGAGCATAGCTCACCACCTTAGACAAGGAATCATAAAGATCACAATGTCAATGTCTCAGATGGACAATTTATTATAGCCCGTAGGCAAAACATCACTAAAGGATGTTAAATAATACTATCATCGTATTAGATGATATTAGTCATGATCGCATTGATCATATAGACTATTATGTTTGGACATAGTCCAATATTTTAGACAGGAGGTCAAAGACCATCACTGTCGTTGTCTTATCGGATAACAAGTTTAGCCCGTAGGCACTTCATCACTCACGGATGTTTATAATATGATCATCTTATAAGATGATATAAGCCATGATTTCTAGATCATAAGGCAAATTAGGAAATTAATAAAATTTTTCCAATATAGGGATGACTGTTGTGATTTTATCGAATCACATTTGTCAGGAGTGCTAACACGTTCTTAGGTGTTAACAAGGATCTGAATCCCTTGAGTAGGTTTCACCATCTTGGCTGCGTAGGCTAGGTTTCACCTTTAAGATTCTTTTAAAAATGCATACTGGCAGGGAAGGAAGGATATTTATTTTTATTCAGGATTTTTATCATAAATCCTAATTCATAAGTTAATAATAGCACAAATGGCCTAGTCGCGTAGACAAGTTTAATTTATAAGCCATGATTTCAAAGAATCGCGGCATTAAGGTTTGAATCAAAGTTCATTACCTTTTCCTGACAGGGAGCTATAGGCTACCACTGTCTTTAGTCTCAGAGGACATCAACTATAGCCCGTAGGCACTTCCCTTCTAAGGGATGTTTATTACGGAATTGCCCCTTAGGGAAACTCATTAACCATGGTAAGCAGAGACCATATTTGGTTAATTCATTAATCATATTTATTTAGGATTTCTATTATAATTTATCCTAATTATAAAACATTAACAGTTTTATTAGTGGCACCCAATGGCCTGGTCACATGGACATTTATAAATTATAAGCTTATGAATTCAGAGAATCAAAGCAACAATAACAGTCTTTATTTAATAGCACAAAAGGCCTAGTCACAAGGACAATTTTTTTAAACCATAAGCCATGATTCCAGAGAATCAAGGCCCTTAAATATATTAGCACAACAGGCTTAGTCACAAGGACATTTTTAAATCATAAGCCATGATTTCAGAGAATCAAGGCCTTTAAATATATTAGCACAACAGGCTTAGTCACAAGGACATATATAAATTATATGCTATGATTTCAGAGAATCAAAGCATTTGAGGTTTGAACCTAGTTCATTACTTTTTTTTCTGACAGGGAGTCATAGCTACCACTGTATTTTGGCTCATGTGGAAATGAGCAAGGCCCGTAGGCACTATATTACCACGTATGGTTAAAATATGATCATCTTAATTGATGATGTAAACCCAGGATTCAGAGATCATTAAACTGGGTTAGGAATCTTTTGAAGAATCCTTAATAACGTGTGTGATTTTCAACGAATCACATATGCCAGGAGTGTTAACATGTTTTCAGATGTTAACTGGGATACGAATCTTTTAAACAGGTCTTACCATCTTGGCCAGGTCTTTATAATGACACTCAGGCTAGGTTTCACTCTTAAGATTCTTTTAATATTTATCGCAGAACAATTTCTAAATTGAAATGTTAATAAGGATCTGAATCTAAATTGAGGAACTGCCATCTTGGCCGGTCTTAATATGACCCGAAGCTAGGTCTTGTCCCTTTTTAGATTTTGCCATTTTATTATAATGGTAGATCTTGCAAAAGGAAATGTTATTTTCCATTTATTTAATATTTCTTGTTTAGAATGAAAGTTTAAACTTAATCATTTCACTATATAAAAATAAAAGTATAAAGTTGCCCTAAGCGGGACTTGAAAGGAATAATGTTGTCCTCGTAGGGACTGAAAGATAATTGTGTCCTTATAAGGACTTATTAAGGAAACGATCTTCAGCAAGAGAAGTTTCTTCTTTATTTTATTTCTGAGTGTCCTCTCCTTGGATGTTCGTTTCATTCTAGCCGCGGTACGAAGCTCAGCATTTCAAGGCTCCAGACGTGGAGATTTTTTTTTATTACAGCTTCTTCGTTTGGCGACGTATATATAAAAATTTGGAAGCAAAAATTTCCAGGTTAGGATTGAGAATATTCCTAAGTTAAGTCTAGACTCAGAAGGTCAAGGAATGTGCTACTGTGTCATTGAGAATAAACACTAAGGGCTAGTGTTTAATTCCCTGAAACCTGGCTCTGATACCAACCTGTCACACCCCGATTTCCACGTGTCACCAGTGGGCCCGGTGGGGGAGTATCGTGACGTGGTTGGCAACATAATAGTCAAACAACACAATATTTAATAATGCACAGCGGAAGCAATTGAAAATATAATACAACCGAATTTATTATTGTAATATCAAATGTCACAATATTCGGAAGTTTATCCACAGAAGGATCGAACATAAAATGGAAACAATAGTTCAACAGACTTTTAGGCATCTTAAGCTTGCGAGACTTCTATTGATGCTAAGGAGAAATATCCAGCCAATTTCGTATAGTACCTGCATTTAGCCTTTTTGGAAAATACGTCAGTTTACACTAGTAAATACATTCAACTGACTCATTTTAAAAATGATTGAAAATTTGTTTGGATGCACGTGGCATAAACATTTTATAATTTGATTAAAATGCACAGAGGCAAAATTAATCTTTTTAACTTGGGAGAATTATTTAATATTATAATCTTATGAACGAATTACATGTTCCTTGTGCGTTCAGTAGCCCGGATCTTGTCCGGGTTAAAGATCAATAGACCCACCACAATATAGAGTTATACACTGACAGGTGTACGCCTACACCCCGTGCTCAGGTCGTGGCCATCTCGTAAGATGATGCCGAGGATATCCGGGACATGGTCATTAACCCCCCAAAGGCTTTAAGTAACAAGACTGTTTAAACGAGCCGATCAAATTTATTCAACTACCCACTCAACGGTGGAGAATTTGATGCCCGATCAAGCGGTATGCTATATACCGTAACCCAAGCCCGTATAGGGAAAATAAGTTAAAAGTATTTACCTGAGCAATGTATTAATCACAATAAGCAAAATGCACGTAGCTTTTACTGGTATTCCTAATCTGGAACGAAGGTTTTATAATAACCTATTAGAATCATAACGGGTCTTTAGTTAAGCTTAAGCTTAGACCGGCTAGTTTCAAAGATACGGTTCGTACGCACGATTAAGCGAAGACCGGATAGAATGTGATTTAGACCCGACAAGTTCAGAGACTTGTTTAATATGGGTAATTCATACACATTCTGGATTTTGAGATAAAACCGTTAAGGTTTGACCCGTTTAGGCTAGTTTATGTAAACTAGTTACATAAACCGAACCGAACGCGTAATAAGCGTAACGGGTATTCATGAGAGCTATAGACAGGTTTCCTAAGTTAATTATGCCTCAAATATGTTGTGACATCAGTAAGATGTCTTTCATTATGCCCGAAACGTGTTTAAACACAAACTAGGCCCCGTAGGGGTAGTTTGGTCATTTTAAAGGTTGTAAAAGGGTTTAAGTGTTTAACTGAGTTACAGGTCTGATGTAATCAGTAAACATACTCAATTTAGTGAGTTATAACAGCAGGATAAAGTACATAGGTGAAATTTATCAATTTTAACCAAACTATGCCCCGTAGGGGTATTTTGGTAATTTCACATAAGCCGAAAAGCTCAAAACTGAAGTCTGAGTTTAACAATCTTTGCTTACTGTTAAAATATTATAATTTTCCTCAAATATCAGTAGGTATCAACCCTCGTATGTTTAAAATACTTCTAGTACATAATATGCGTTAAAAACGCTTAAAAAGGCGATTAAAGGCCATTTTCGGGTTTGATACATAAATCTGATATTTTTATATTTCCAGAAGTCTTAAAATAATTTATTTACCATATGTGATCAGTAGCAAAAGGTTTGGAGTCGTTTGGATATGTAAAACTCATTTTATAGCCCGTAAGGGCAAAACCGACAAGTACCGGATTAAGCCTACGACTATGAGTTATGCTCAGCCTAAAATTAATTAAAAATCTTTAAAATTACCAAAAATAATATATTACATCAGTGGGTAAAGATTTGGATACCAAAAAGTATGTTTAACTAGGCTATACGCTAATTACGCCATTTTATTAACATAAAGCTTTCAATTTGCGATAATGAGCATAACTCTCAATCTACACCTCAAATTGATGTCAAATTTTGCATACAAGTTTATATATCAGTAATTAAGGTTTCTACTCTTTTACATTTCCAAAAATCACGGTTTAAATTGAAAAGGGCATAATGGTCAACATATGAGCAATTAACGGAATCATGCATTTTAATTGGATAACTAATGATCCGAGGTGTATAATCACAGAGGGTTATACCAGCATGTAACCTGGTCCAAATAAAGCTCTAAGGAATTTCTAAAACATGCCTAAACGGGTCAGAACTGAAAGTCAAAGTGAAAGTCAAACTATGTGACTTTCGGTTCCGAACCGGGTCTAATCAGGAAATTGGCGGGTTGAACATGTTTAGACATGTTCTTACACTTATTACCAAGTTATAACAATGATCCAACAGGTTATAAGTGTTCTACATTGCTAATTATGCATAAATCGCGTTTTAAACTTTCTGTTGACTTTTTAATTACGCGTTTGACCCGACATTAGACCTAGTTAGAGTGGGAATCAGGGGAAACCCTTTTAAGGCTTTATTACCCACATAAATACCTACTTAAAGGTACTTTTGATTCGAGATTTGACTGAGCCATTATTTATTAATCTCGTAGTCAAACCGTAATTACGATGGTTTGACTTTTAGCTAAATAACTAAGCTAAAATCAATTTAGAAAGGTTAAGCCAACTTACAAGTGTCTAATGGTTGATTAGGAAGGCTTGGGGTCTGCTTGGAAGTTCCACAATTGATCAGATTGCAAGAATGAAATGTGAAGAACAATGGTTGCAACCTTGGTCCTTTTATAGTGGATTTCTCACCACAAATTGTTGACACTTGGGTCTACAACTCTCCACAACTGACTTACAAGTGTTCCTAGTGCTTAGGGGGTGCCTAGGGGTCAAGCATGAAGAGGCAAGTTCGATTAAAGGAGGTTACAAGGGCTGTGGCAGACAAAGATCAAAGAAAATCAACAATCTGTCCAGACATGGCAGTGGCGTAGCGCCACTGCATGAGCAGTTAGTGCTCGCGCTACGCGAGCCCCTAGTGTCATCCAACAAAACTTTTATTAATTGCAGTTTTGGTCCATGGCCCTTCTAAAGGTCGTTTTCATGTCTTGTTTTGCACATTGAGCCCTTGAAATTATCATATAAGGGCTTTAGGACATTTACCCACTTTGTTAAGTCCCCGGTTAACTTAATTGTTACCCGAAAAGGCCTAACTTTCAACGTTGACGCTTTAAACCCCTCGTACACGAATTTGATCATAACTTTCTCATACGTTGACGAAACTTTATGAAATTTTTATCGTGCATTCTAGTGAGCATAATTAATCGTTACAAAGCTTCGGGTTTGTCAAAAGGTCACTCAGAGGTATAAATTAAACATGTTGACACATTTAACCCCTGTAGTTTGTAATCTCTCACTTTTAGCTTCGTATGATCCATGATTTATTCGTTTGAAGGTATGAGCATCATGTAGGGTTAATATACAATATATTTATTCACTGTTGACATTTAGAACTCGTATATTCACATACTTTCCATGACTGTCAACTTAAATCCTTTTATAACATTCTTTCACACGTTTATACATATGACACGTGTCTACACATTATAGGACGTGAATTTTCGAGGTGTTACACCCAGTTTCACCTTTGTAATGTTAGACGTAGTGTTATAATTCGTTTAACTCATCATTTATCGCACAATGCATCAACATATAGAAAAAACACTATTTTTTAGAAATATAACAATTCTATACTTTATTTAAAGAGAATTTAATTCTTACGGTACAATTCATAAAAAATGATGAAATATATAAAAAAAACTGAGATTGTATCTCATAATTTGAATGTATCATGAAAACATTATTCAACCCCAGGTAATACATCTGTTTTAACATAATAATATATAAAAAACAAAGTAAAATGTTATGATAAGTAAATAGTAAATCAAAGTTCATTTTGAAAGATAAATCATGCTGGTTGTATGTATTAACATATGACATTATATTTTATTTAACACGTTCAATACACGACTTTTTTTAAAGATATATCGTTTTCATTATGTATTATATAAAATTACACTTATGCAACCCGTGTTATACACGGGGTTCTAACCTAGTTAACCTACTAAAATAAATCACTAATAGATAAGGATTAAGAGAAAATAATTATACAAATAAAAAATATCGAGTATATGATCGGGTATATAGTTCGGGTAAATCAGTATGTGGTTTTGGGTGATTGAGTCGGGTATCACCTAATCTCATACCCGAGATTTTTTCTTAAACTAGTCTCATACCCGACCCATACCTGTAGAGCTTCGGGTATACCCGCCCCATATTTTTGGGTTTCGGGTATACCCGTCCGATTCGGGTTTTTTGTAATCTCTACATGTCAACACTTTGTGGCTTCCTACCCTTTCTATATAGTATTTTACGTTTTTACCGTATCCTTAACCCAATATTGTATTGTATATAACAACAAATAGAAGTTGAATGACCGGTCTGCATGGCAGCAGGCCATTGGTCGACTTTTTTTTATTTTATTTTTTGTCTTTTAGTAAGTTGATATTTATTTTAACCTTTACCCTTCAACATTTAGTATTAACATTTACAACCCTTTAATTTTCTAAAAACTTTATAATCTTTTTTATGTGCTTATATTTATTTGTGTGTCGAAAACACAACACATATATCCATCTTAATCTCTAGAAAAATGTGATGCAAGTTTCGAGAATATAATTTGACCCATCACCCATATAAGATAAAATAATGTATTTTGCAGATACCTATTTATATGTTGCTTTATTTTGTAGTCAAAAAATCTAATTATTTTATTTAGTAGTTCTAATTCTAAATATATTTTCTAATTCTATGATTTCTGGCTTAGTTTATTCATAGCAATATATAATTACGAAATTATCTCTAAAATCATAAAAAAAAAGACCAAAGATATATTTTGTTTTACGGCCAAAAATCAAAATTCAGTACATTAAAGGCTCTACATTTGTTTAAAATATACAATAATTCAAACCCATAGAGTTGATAAAGATAGGCTACAAGCACATTTATCCCATATACGAATCCTATATACCTGATTTTTTATTGTCATGAATACTATGTATACTCATTCAGTCATTTGCTAAAGGGTAAAACTACCCTGTGTATGATGAATATAAGCTCTACATATTTTTTTTTATTTATGATGTCATAGGGGTTGTTTGGCAACTTATGGTTAAGTACTGAACAAGTAAAAGTTCTTAATCATTAAGTGTTGAACCAGTAAAAGGTCTGAACCATTAAGACTCAGTATAATGCTTAACCGTTCAGAGGCAAATATCTGACCAATTCAGATTAGAGGTCTTAACCATTCAGACTCTATATAATTCTTAACCATTCAGATGCAAATTTCTGAACCTTTCAGACATTTGCTCGCGAAACAAACAGACTGAACCAGTAAGAGATCTGAACCATTAAAATCCTCGTTAAGAGGTAAAGAAACAGCCCCATATACTTGTAATAACCAGAGCCATAAATAGTATCTAATTATTCATAGTAAATGCATGCAAAAAGGATATTCATATACTCGTTTATGCACACACATGTTATTTAAATATTTCAATATTTAACTAGTAGTTTTAAATTGATTAGCTAATAATATGATTAAATAAATATGTATATTCGTTAATTTTTATTAGAGCCCATCTTAGATAACTAAATTCTTTTGACAAATTATACATTTATCATGAGTTTACATATAATTTCTAAAGTCATACTTTCAAATATATTTAATATGTTTGTTTGTAATGAAACTATAAATGTGATGATTTGAACTGATTTTATTAAATACTTATATCAAAACTAAAAATATAAGACTTTAAAATTTGTTTATGATATATGGGCCATGCACTTTTTCTCCCTGTGTAAGAGACAAAAGCATGCCCCGGTGCATATGATTGTGTTTACATGTTACTACCCATTTTCAGTTTAATTTTCGCATGCATGTGTGCCAATCATACTTTTTTTTAACTTTATGAGAGGTTACTTTTATATACAAAAATCATTCATATAGTAAAAGTAAAAAAAAAGTAAAAAAAAAACTTATATATTTATCGTTTAGTATAAATATATGTGAGAATGTCTATATATGTATGTATCAGAAATTATTTGAACTCTATAATAGTGATGTACGTAAAAGAAATTCATGTATACATTTTTTTTACTATTTATTTCAAAATTAACATTTTCTCAACGTTTCCTTTTTTTTAAGATATTTATATAAATCCTAAATATTTTAGAATTACAAAGCATGTTAGGGTTATTATATTGGAAAAACATTTATAACGATTCGGGAATATAAGGTGGATACATCATACATGCAACTTTTTCACATGTTTCTTGATGATAGGGCTAACATCGCGTTTGGTAATTTTATTATAATATTAAAGTAATTTTCGTATGCATAAATCACCTTCCTTAGGTTTTCTACCCTTCTTATTTTCTTTCGTATTCAGAGAATATTTGTGTTATACATCAGATAATAATACTCTTTTACTTTATATGTATTTTATAGTAAGTATATGAAGAAATTTAAAAATTAAACTTTAAATCTTCTAGTTTAAGAGCTTGTTTTCAGGCAAGTAAAGATCATGTATCTATTTTGAGGTGAATTTGATAAAAAGAGTGAAATTTAAAGCAATTGGTGAGAAAAGTATAATGGATAGACTTTTCAAAATATGATATGTATCAAAGTTAATATTATTCTTAAAATTATGCAAGTAATTAATGGTTAGTGTCAAATTTCTTGTAAAGGTGGTAGTTATGTCAATATGTCATCATATTTAATAATGATTTAGTTTTAACAATTGTACTAGCATAAAGTAGTAATCATGTGTTAAAACCCATCTTTAAAGGTAAATGTTAATTAAACATAAGTTATATCGTGATATAATCATATAAAGCAAACTTAATGTTATATGACTAAATGAATAACACATTATATGATTTGTATGAAATTTTTTGAAAACTCTAAATCATATAAAGCAAACTTAATGTTATATGACTAAATGAATAACACATTATAAGATTTGTGTGAAATTTGTTGAAAAGTCTAAAATGGTTGTGTATGAAAAAGAATGGACCCTAAAGTTGTCGAGTGGGACTTTTAAGTACAAAGGTATATGAAGTTGTTTGTGAATATGGTGAGACTTCATACAAGGGTGTTAATGGTTTATCCATTTTTATGGTGGGGGTCCAAAGTTGCCGTCCATGTATCGATGTAACCGAATGGTATCCAACTCGGATCCATAGATTGATGTATGTTTAACTAACTTGTATGGTAGTTTAAACTTCTACAATTTGTTGTATATATATAACTTATGAGAGGAGGCGCATATTTGTGCATCATGGCGTAAGTTATGGTTAATTGAGGATTTACACAAAAGCGCCATAGCCCTAATATGATCGATTGTTGAGCTATGAACAAACAATGTATGTATGTGTTTTGAAATCAATGTTATGAACATGTTTTGAAAATGTTTTCATTATAGAACACATATTTTATGGTAAACTTGTGTGAGTAGTGTGCGATGTATCATGTATATCAAATCGATATAAAAACAAGAATACCCAGAAAAGTAAATTGACTGCTGAAGCACGGGAGGTTTGAAAAGTTACAAGTGATGAAGTCAAGAAAGTTATTAATGTATTAGCTTTCGAAAATCAAATCATTGGATAAAAAAATTAAAAAATATATTTATAAATTTCTTGGTATTCGAAATATCCGAAAAATTTTAAAATCTCTATCCGGATTTGAATCCAAAAACTCAGACATTCGAACTATTGGATAGTTCGGATTCATATTGTTTTAAACACCCCTAATCCTAGCAGACCTAGCTAGTTCAAATTCTAGTTAAGTTTGAACTGAGAACACAATGTTTATGTTCTTTATGGTTGTAGGAAACGTGCTTGGATACTTAGCCGGGTCCTACACCCACCGATACAGGATCACCATGTTTACCAAAACAGATGCCTATGACATGGCTAACAACACTTTGTAGGTGACCAAATCGGCACACCAAGAAAACTGCGTGCCATCGATATTTGTCTTTGGGTTCTAGATGCTTGACGTGGCTAACAAAACTTTGTAGGGGCCCTGCAGAATGCTCCTAGCTAGGGTGTTCAAAACCGAATATCTAAAAATTCAGATATCTAAAGGTATTCAGATACATGGTTTCAGTATCCGAATTTCTATTCGAATTTGGATGTCGATATTAGATCCAATAGTGACTCGGATATCCTAATATCCAATTTTTATTTTATTTTATATATTTTTATTTACTTGGAACCGGATATTTTGGATACCCAAATATAAATTTTCGGATAATTATAGATATTTTCAGCCTTTTTTGGATCCTTTGGATTTTTTCAACATTTCAAATATCCAATAAAAAATATAAAATAAATTTATAAATTTACCGGGCCATGTCACATGGACACGGGCCGTGGTCAACTCCCAGATATGCAAATCTTGGATAGTACAGCAAGTACAATGGCCACGGGGTCGTGTCGTTGACACATGGTGTCATGTGAGCATCCGGACTAACAAGCTCATTAAATGAAGACAGAGAAGAAGGAGGGCACAGGGCCTTGTAAAGCTTCTATTTCCAGCTATAAATATGGGTGCCTGGTTCAATTGCAATTCATTCCTTGGCAACCCACTTCTCAAACACCTGCCACCACTCCACCACCACAATACCACCATCATCCACCACATTCATCCATCATCCATCTCTAGAGTGTGTGTACTAGTCTCAAGATCCAAGATTAATCGTAAGAGTTTTTGTCAAACAAAGACCATGATTGGTTAATCTCTTACATCACTTGGTGAAGACAAGTTATTTATGTATTACTTTTGAGTTCCAAGCTTTGTTTAACTTTTTAATTGGGTTTGTATTAATGACTTTAATATCTAGTTTTTTTATATTAAAATTGAACTTTATCTTATCATATCTTCATGTTTTGTTGATTCACTTATTCGTGTCTTTACGGTCCATATAAAGCGTTAACTACCTGGAAGGGGGGTAGAAGGGTGGTTTGGGTAAAGTTCCTGCCTCGTTCAGTGTATAGATTCTGCGATGACTTGATTCAAGCTTATTAGGACTTCCTTTGAGGCAGATAACATCAAATCGGGGGAAGTAAGAACGACTTGAATCCTTTATAAATAAACTAGTATTAAAACTTTAAACCGGCCTTGCGGAACTGTATCCCTGCTGACTCAGACCAATATGGCCGAGGGTAGCGTTGCTTCCAAAAGAGGGACATGCCACTATAACCAAGATAATCTCTTAAAAAACCCAAAGTGCGGAAATCATCAAAGGATACATAAAAGATTAGTCGGAACCAAGTGATTCTGTCTTTTCTATTTGTTTTTTATTTCTTTATTTTACTTATTAAAAACCTTTTCTCAAAATTTGATTAGATTAGACGTCGACGATATTCCGGTATTAGTGTAACCTTGTAACACTAATTGATCCATACTTAAAACATTTCGATTTAGATCAGGAGTATAAAACAAACTTAGAATCCGTATTGACTCATTTGCCGATTTACTTTCCACAACTCCTATACCCCTGATGAATAAGAAATCATTCTCCATCATTCTAGTTTCTACCCCACTTGAATATTTAATTCTTTTAAAGATATTCAAATTACCGCGTAATGATGTTTGAATGTCGTACTTACGAACCATAAGTCTCCCCATGAACCACCCTCGGTCCCTGTAACAATCAGTTCTTTAGACTAATCATAATCGGCCTACTGTCGTTGAGTTCCGGTATTGATGGCCTGCCGGATTAGCTGTGTTGCTTCATCGTGTTCCTTCATTTTTGCACGCACTAATTCTATGACCAATTTCGTGACAGTAGTAACACCGTCCATCGAAATGATCCTTTCTTCTTCTTTCGTTTCTCTCGTCAGAACAGTGTTCACAGGGCATCATTGTTGATGTTGGACACCAATTTCATGACAGTAGTAACACCGTCCATCGAAATGATCCTTTCTTCTTCTTTCGTTTCTCTCGTCAGAACAGTGTTCACAGGGCATCATTGTTGATGTTGGACGCATATTATCCTCCCTTCTAGGGCTGTAAACGAACCGAACGAACACGAACAAGACCTTGTTCATGTTCGTTTGTTAAAAAATATGTGTGTTCGCGAACCGTTCACGAACACTTATCGAACGAGATTTTATGTTTGTGTTCGTTTGTTAAGGAAATGAACTTGTTCGTGTTCGTTTGTGTTTGTTTGTTAATTTTAGGCAACGAACGTTGACGAACACAAATGAGCACAAACTAATGTTCATGAACACAAATGGAAATAAACGAACACAAACAATCATTCATGAACGTAATATATAATACACTTGACACTAATTAAATATTTAATTTGTTAGACTTTTGATATATTTAAATAAATATAAAAACTAAAAACACTAATGAACTTTCAAACACAAGCGAACACGTTACCGAACGTTCACGAACATAAACGAACGAACGCGACCTCTGTTCATGTTTGTTCATTTAACTAAACGAACAAAATTTCTTGTTCGTGTTCGTTTGTTTAATAAACGAACGAACACAAATGAACTTCCCGCCGAACGGTTCACGAACTGTTCGGCGAACGTTTGGTTCGTTTACAGCCCTACTCCCTTCAACGTGGCTCTGATACCACATGTTGGATATTCAGAGTTCATTGCAGCGGAAGAATTAACATGTTTGGGTTTGTAACTAACAGAATTGGATTCCATAATCAAGCTTTGATCTTGACTAATTAAATAATGAAAGAAAACACATCACACAAAAACAAATTGTAATGGATAATCGATAAAGATAGATTTGATCGAATATCTTGGTGATCGTCCATGTTGTTGATGATCAAATATATATATATGTACATATGCGACGGTTAAGGAAAGTTGGCATTTGGGCGGGAATAACTGTCAAACGACAGTTCATTGATGCCAACGATAACCATCACACTGTTGCACACTACATAGTAAATATAGTTATCCTAATTACAGTTATCACATAATAAATATAACTAATTAAGTTTAATATTCTAATAATTTAATTGATGACCCAACCGAGTACACAACACCAACAACTCTGCAACGGACGAAAGTTTTGACTCGTTAAGGGAAAGAAGCTTGGGTGGATTCCATGAACGAATTCAAGTCGGCAAAAATTTTGGACATGGAAGAGAACAGAGGACGACGCAAGTTGTTGGCAGATACAGAGTTATAAAGAGAAGAGAAATATACGAAACACTTGATTGAGATCGAAAATAATAAAGACTTGAAAGTTTTGAGCCAACTTCACGAAAACGCCAAAGGAACATATCGGTCAATTCTTATAGAACGCAAACGAGAATTTTTTGTGAAGTGGAATTGGGCATGTAACTTTTAGGCTGTTTTTATTTCCTTATTCGGTAGTTTTTTTAGATTATGGAGTTCTATTTTTATTTGTCTTACATATTTCATTTTCATTAAAAATTAAAAAAATGTGAGTGATTGTGATTATCATTGCAAGTGTGATAGAGTGAAATGTGATGGAATGAAGTATCAAATAGTATCCAATACTCGATAGACGCTAGCTCATTGTTTGTTATGAGATGGTGTCGATGGGTTCCGAAAAAATGCAATTTGTTTGTGTGGCTGAGATGGATAGAATTCCTACAGTGGAGGCTTTAAGAAAAAGAAATATTAAAGTTGATTTGGTAGCTTGTGTGTTTTGTGATAGCGCGTATGAGACAACGAATCACATCTTCACAGAATGTGTTATGGCTTCGGCAGTGTGGCAATGGGTGAGTCAATGGTGCAAAATTCCTAATATTTATGCCTTTCCGTTTAGAGACCTTTTGGAGCTTCACGACCATTTAAGGGTCGGAATTCATAAAAGGATGTTGGTGCATGGGATTATTATCATATCGAGTTGGTGTATTTGGAAAGCTAGGAAAGACAAGGTGTTCTCTAATAAAGAGTGGAAGATTGAAGACATCAAGGAAAGTATTAGATCATACGGTTTTTGGTTTTTTGTGGCTTAGGAATAGATCTAGTTATAAGTCTATTTCTTAGCGCGAATGGTGTAAATTAGACTTTGTGTAGTCTGATGTAGTTGTGTTTTGTTGATGCAGCCTTGCCTTTTTTTCTGGCCTGGTTGTGTCTTTGTTTATGAAGTTAACTTTCTCAAGAAAAAAAAAAATAGGAATTGGGTGTGATAGTTTGATTACTACCGCTTCTATATCATGACATTCCATGCACCTTTTTATTGTACATGTTGATTATTATGAGTTTGACATTTAAAGAATGATGTGATTGGAATAGACTTGAAGATCAATGAGCAAGATATTTAACAATGGTGTGGTTTTAGGGTGGTGGTCAGGGTGATGGCCGCCGGTGGTTAGAGTGTAGACATTGATGATGAGGCCATGAGGGTGGCCCAATCCCAACTGTAAACTTCCCTCATAAATACTCATGTTTAAAATTAATATAATAATAATTCATACTCTTAAGACTTTAAAAATAGTAAAGAAAATGCTTTATTTATTTATATTATACTAGCTTGATTTAATGTTGTCTTAACTTATCAAAGACATGTAAACATACGTAGCTTTTATATAATTAAATTAAAATCATGAATAAAGTGAAACTTCAGTTTATTAAATTTTACTTTAATAATGGAAAACAGTTTTTTTTAAATAATGGAAAACATATAATTTAAAAACTTGATATGCATTTAATACTTTCAAAACTTTAAAAATCGTAAAAAAAACTTTTATCAATGGGTGGTGGTCAATTAGCAAATGCAAAACTTTTAGAATAGGAGATCTTGGATTCAAGTCCACAGAACAGGAATAAAATAAATTTGCCATTCAAAAACAAAAGTAAAGATAATTTTTTATTTAGAGTAAACTGCCATTTTGGTCCCTGTGGTTTGGCCAGTTTTGCCACTTTAGTCCAAATCTCAAACTTATTACATCTGGGTCCCTGTGGTTTGCATTTTGTTGTCATTTTAGTCCAAAACTCAAAATGTCTGAATTTTGACTGATTTACTGACCCTTTTTTGTCCTGTTGTGGAGGGGTAGTTTGGGCATTAAATTTTCATTAATGTATTTCAATAATTAAAAAAACCACATAATATTAAAAAAAACCCCTTAATTCATTAAAAATGCATCTTTTTACAACCAGACATACAAGAAACCCAGAAGATTCATCAAAGATGCAAAATTCACAATACAATCCCATCATTTTACTGAAAATCAGTAAACCCTATAACAAGATTCATCAAAGATGCAAAATTCACAATACAAGAAATGCAAGCATTGACTTCAACAATACCAGTAAACGCTTCGAACAAGATTCATCAAATATGCAAAATATACAATCAGACATTCAAGAAATGCCACTAAAAATCTTCAATATCCAGATAACATTCAACACAATCAACAACAGCAGCATCAATCTCTACAAACACCACAACAATTCACACCAAATCAATCCTTCAAAAACACAATCAAACCTCCCAAATCCACACAAACAAAACCAAAACCCTAAAAAAACAATCACCATATTCAATTCCAAAAACCATACCAAATAAATCTTACTCCCTTCACTCCCCAATCTGAGCAATTCCTTAGCATATTCCAACGCCTCCATCAACGGTGATGGCTATGTGCAGGGGTTAGATTTAGGGAAAATTGGAGGCAGAGAGAAAGGAGGTAGAAGAAGTCCCAGCTCTGCAACCCTGATCCGCAACCCATAACAACACCACCGGTCATCACCGTCACCGGTAACCAGCTCTGCAACCCGGGGGAATTTTCAGGTGACGGAGTGAATTTCGAGTTCTGTTTTGAGTTTCATCTGCACCTCCGACATCATCTTCATCGCTAACCACTACCATCCATCCTTTTCTGCTCACGTGAACTCCGGTGACCTCCATCATCTTTTCCGCTGCAAACAGAGAAATGAAGATGATGATGGTGTGCAATTTCATGGGTCTGACTTCGAACGAGAACGAGAATGATGGAGGGTTTATGTGGCGGCGGTGGTGTAGAGAGAGAGAGAAAGAGAGAGGAGAGAGGTTGGTGATGGTGGAGGTGGTGAGAAGGGGGAGGAGGTGGCGGTGGTGATGGTGCATGTGGCGGCAGAGTGGTGGTGGTGGCGGCGGGCTGCAGATCCGGTGGTGGTGGTGGTGGTGATGGTGTGGTGGTGGTAGTTCAGAGAGAGAGAGATGATGATGAACTGTTGAAGATGAAGGGTTATTTGATTTTGTATATATAATTGAGTTATAATAATATATTAATGGTTTTAGGGTATTATATATATTATTGAGTTATAATAATTTCAAAATGACTAAAATACCCCTGAGGGTAAAGACAAAATATCATGGTCATTAGTGGGGAATCTGACCAAAATTGAAATTTGGACCAAAATGGCAACAAAATGCAAACCACAGGGACCCAGATGTAATAAGTTTGAGATTTGGACTAAAGTGACAAAACTGGCCAAACCACAGGGACCAAAATGGCAGTTTGCTCTTTTATTTATTTTCTATCTTGATTTAATGTTGTCTTAACTTATCAAAGGCATGTAAACATACATAGCTTTCATATTGAATCATTAATAAAGTGAGCTTAAGTTTAGTTATATTATATTATATTCTTATATTATATTGTATATATGCATATATACATATATATATATATACATATTATTACAAACTCTTGATGAACAGTAGCTAAGAAAAATAAATAACTATTTTAGAGTTGTTAGTGGTGTCTTAGTTCTTTGTCTTTTATTTTATTTTATTTTACTTTATTTTATTTTATTTTAAATTTCAAATGTTCAATTCTTTAACTATATTTTTTTAAGAGTAAATTACAAGTTTTGTCTTTTACGTTTGCCCCAAATTGCAGGCGGTGTCTTTTATCTTTAAATTTGATAAGTTTTGTCCTTAACGTTTCTAAATCCTGCAAGTTATGTCCTTTAGCCCTAACTCAGTTAGATTTTTTTGTTAAATATGATCATGTGCCTTGCACATGAGGGTATTCTTGTCATTTCATATCCTTAGGGACTTTTTTATAAAATAACTTATATAAAGGACTATTGTGTAAAATGGAAAAGATATTTACAAAACTCTGCACACACATTTCTCTCTCTAAATTCCCCCTCTCTCTTTTCTCTCCACCGCCTACCCTACCACCAGCCACCACCGCCTTCACCCTATCACCACCGCCTGGTCCGCCTCCACCTGCTACCACCCTCCACCACTGTTATCACCTCACCCCAATTGCAGTCATCCAAACTAACTCAACGCCACACTCCCCGACGTCGTCCTCACATATCTCTGGCAACTCAAATGGGGTCCAATTGCAGGAGGAAACGGGGCGGGACGGGACGGGACAAGTGGGGTCGTCCTTCTCACATATCTCCGGCGACTCAACCGGATACCTTGCATAGGTTTGGGTTGAAAGAGAAGGGGAGGTGATGGGGTTCATAGAGGCGGTGATGGGATGGTGGTTAGGGAGATAAGAGTTTGTGGTGGTGATATATGAGAAAGTAGAACAGATATATCATATATAGTAGCAGCATGTGCAAATCGAATGCCCCATGGTGGTTTTTGCTTCTTCTTTTAGTTGTTTTTTGGGAACTATTTTTTATTCCAATCTAAACAGTATAACAAACACATTAACATCATGTGCAAATCGAATTCGATAAACCAGATGGCAAAACGGGTCAAAAGACTCAAAACAGGTATTTTTCGGTACTAGTCAGATCGAAAGGCAGAATTCTTAAAATATGCCATTTTAAATAAAAAGCAATGATTTTATCATTGGATCTGTGTGTTGTTGCAGGATTGGCGGTGGGTGGGTTCTGTAGGTGGTTTTGGTCTAGTTGCAATGGTGGTGGGTGGTTGGTGATGGTGGTTATGGTGGGGTTGCACTATTGTAGTGGTGGGGACGGGTTATGCGGGGTGGCGGTGGTGGTCAGCGGTCGGCGGCGGGCGAGGGTGGAGGTGGTGGCGGCTGCTGAGGGCAAGTGGTGGTTCGAGAGAGAGAATGGGTGGGTGTGTTTAGGGAGAAATTGTAGGATAGTTTTATTTGTTATCTAAAAATTATTTATAAATTAGGATGTGAAAAGACAATACTACCCTCATGTGCAGTGCACATGACGTAACTTAACTGAAAATTATAATTGAGTTCGCCCTAAAGGACATAACGTGCAACATTTTCAAACATTAAGTACAAAAGTCATTAATTTTAAAGATAAAGGACAAAACTTGTAATTTACTTTTTTTTTAAACTACATATGTTTATTTTAGTTCAGTATAATGTGTTGGTTCAGTTAAAAGATATTTCGTTCAATTATAATCTTTTGATTGTTTAAAAGTTAGACGTATAATTGATTTTTTTTCTTATTGTGACGAGTTGAACCGGCATCATATGACAACATAGATACAATTACTCGTTTTTTTTTTTTTGCTTTTCTTGATATTTCTACGGGTTTCGTATGAACCAATTCGATTTTAAACGAATAAAATAAGTAAAAGTCGTTGCTGGTTTTTACTATCATAAGCGGTATAAGCTTAGTCGAAGACGAAGTTGTATTTGCCCATGTATTCATTTTTTGTTTCCCCGATTGCTATATCGGATGTCTGTCAGTTTCGTAATGAACCGAACTGATACCTAACGAAAAACGTCGCGAAGCGTGAGGAAACCCCACTATATATATATTTCATGAACAGTAAATTAAAATTTTGAAATATTTGTCTTTTATTTTTTAGTAATAATTTATTTAGTATTCAGTTGATTTTTTGATAATAACTGCTTTTGTTTTTTTATTATTAATGGTATTATATTTAGCATTCAA
The DNA here is from genome assembly GCA_030545235.1 of Helianthus tuberosus. Lineage (NCBI taxonomy): Eukaryota > Viridiplantae > Streptophyta > Magnoliopsida > Asterales > Asteraceae > Helianthus > Helianthus tuberosus. The sequence continues at coordinate 7,035,693 of CM060357.1, forward strand.
TTTGATTTTTTATAGGCAAATTGGATTTAAATAATCCCAACTTGCTCAATTTGGCCAATAATAATCCCAACTCAGTTATTGGCCGATAATAATCCTATCTGGTCCACTTTTGGCCGATAATAGTCCGCCGTTAGAAATAGCTTAACGGAGTTAAGCTTTTTTTTCCGAATTACAAACCGATGTTTTATGAATTTTGATCAGAACGAGAATACGAGTTGATTGATATAAAATTTACCTCGAAATACTGCCCCAAACGACAAAAACAATGCTTAAATTCGGTTGTTTAAACTTTCAATTAACAAAAATCAAGTCGTTTGAAACACCGTTTCGAGGTAAGTTTTACATAAATCGAATCGTATCCTCGTTCTGATCAAAATCCATAAAACATTGGTTTGTAATTCGGAAAAAAACTTAACTCCGTTAAGCTATTTTTAACGGCGGACTATTATCGGCCAAAAGTGGACCAGTTCGGATTATTATCGGCCAACAACTGAGTTGGGATTATTATCGGCCAAATTGAGCAAGTTGGGATTATTTAAATCCAATTTGCCTTTTTTATATAATTGATAATTCTCTGGTATTTGTTATTCTTATTATTAATGGTATTTTATTTAGCGTTCAATTTAATTTTTTAGTATAAACTTACGTATTTAAAAAAAATCTAAATCTGCATCTATGTTTATTTATATTTTTAATATTCGAAGTTATTTGCCCGCGCCCTGTAATGGTACGTTACTGCGGGCATTGAATCATTATCGGGTTGTTACAGTATGATTCATGTATTCGAAATAGAAATTAGCATGTGTTTTACATCGACTGAAAATGATTAAATCAAACACTAGTACCGACACCGATGTTCTTTGAGCGGTATTGATCGGTTCAGGTTGTTATGGTACTGGTGTGGATATTTATTTGCCGCCACGGACAACGTTGTATAAATGAAAAAAATTTAAAATCGAAAACCATAAAAATGGATAAAAGTGTCGGTACCGATGTTGTTTGATACGGTATGCAAGCGATACGTTGTCAGATTAATGAAAAAAAAACTAAAAATAAATAAATACCGGTACCGAACCAAAGTTGTTCGCTTAGTTTTCGTTCAATTAACTATGGTAGTGACACCATATCTATTATCAAACAAGAAACCATAAAAATTAGTACATAACGGTACCGATGCTGCTTGTTCCGATACGGTATGGTAGCGTTACGATATTAGCTTATCGAAAACAAAAAAAACAATAAAAATAAATATTGGTACCGATACACATGTTGTTTAGTCTGTTTCGATTCGATTTGGCACAATAACCGTTTTAAAAAAAAAGTTTATACGCAAACCAACTTAACTAAGTTTACGGCACAATAGCTGTTTTCAAAACAACATTAGTAGTGGTCATAGTTGTTAAAAGTCGTCGCCTCTTGCGCCTAGGCCCATTTTTCAAGCGATGCGAGACAGTTGCGCATTAAGTCGAGGAATTTGCGCTTTAATTCTCCAGGTGACGGTTCAGGCGCACATTCCGGCCAGATTCCTAGATTTTGGATAGTTTCCGGACAAATTCTCTAAATTCCGACAAGATTGTAGCCAGATTTCTACTTTTATCTTAGGAAAACAACTTTTCTACACTAATACACTAATATTTTTAGAACTTTTGGTTCAAATAGATTATATATAGTTTTATATAATAGCTTTTGTTTATTTTATTTGAAGAATAGTATTCTTATTCTAATACATAATATATTTTTAACTTTTTCTCATTATGCGCTTAACTTTTTTCAGGCCCTCGCTTTTTTTGCGCTTTACAACTAGGCCCCAGGCAAGGCCTATGCGCCTTGAGTGTGCTTAGCGCCTTTAATAACTATGTTATTGGTATCAATATTCATTTTTATTGTTTTCGATCGATGTAAGGCTTTCTCTTTCGATTACTATAGCGAGTGTCGGTATCATAACGAACCGAACAAATACTAACCAAATTCCCGCCGCAAAGCACGGGGAAATATCACTAGTATATATTATTAGTGAGATTTATAATACTCTGTTTGTAATTGATATACCAATGCCATGTGACATCCATAATCTTTTTTTTAATTTTTTACATCTTAAAATATAGTTTATATATATATGTATATATATAAGGGACCGCTAAAATTAAAACCATCCCCAGTTGTAAGAACCGAGAGAACCATTTTCTTGCCATTAGATCTTCAAGATCAATGAATGAGATTAAAAGTAACTAAAAATAATATTAAATGCTTTTTGTCTTACTATGTCTTTAATATTTTAATTCAAAATGTTAGTTTAGTAAATTTACTCAATTTTGTCTTTTTGTCTTTATTGTTTTTATTACTATTTTTGTATTATTATATTAATTATTATTTTTTAAACATAATTTTCTTATTAAAAAAGCATTTTAGATTCAGATTTTTTAACAAAACAAATTTTTTTTTGCGCGCCATTTTTTACACGTCGTTTTTACGCCCAGCTTTTTCACGCGTCGTTTTTTAACGCGCTGTTTTTACGCCCGGCTTTTTCACGTGTCGTTTTTTTAACGCTCCGTTTTTACGTTTTACAATTTACATAAAAAAAAGTTTTACGTTTTACGTTAAAAAGTTTACGTTTTTGGTTAAAAAGTTTACGTTAAAAAGTTTACGTTTTACGTTAAAAAGTTTACATTTTACGTTTTACGTTAGAAAGTTTACGTTTTACGTTAGAAAGTTTACGTTTTACATTAAAAAGTTTACGTTTTACGTTAAAAAGTTTACGTATTACGTTAAAAAGTTTACGTTTTACGTTTTTACATTTAACGTTAAAAAATTTAAGTTTTACGTTAAAAACTTTACGTTTTACGTTTTTACATTAAAAAGTTTACGTTTTACGTTAAAAAGTTTACGTTCTATATTAAAAAATTTACGTTTTACCTTAAAAAGTTTACGGTTTTAACATTTTTTTTCTAAAAGTTTTTTACACAAAACGAACGCACCCAGAAAATCGCAACTCGGTAGGTGTCTCAGATAGATTGCTATCATCATCGACGCCTAAAAAAATATAAAAACCCAACAAAAAAAATCAAAATACGAGTGGATTCTTGAAAAAAGCGGGGTTTTGGCTCAGATTTTCCGATAATCAGAGGCTGCAAAGTGGGGTTGCAGGTTCAAAAACCTACCCTCCTCCATCCTTACCGCACCATCGTCATCAAAATATGCGTTTTTTTTTTTTTTTTTGCATCATCACCGCCCAAGACCCAACACGTCAAACCCACATAGTTTACTGTTAAAAAACATCAGGGAATCTAGAACGCAGATCAAACACCCACCAGAGAATCAAGAACAAATAATCAAAACACAGGTCAAACACCCACCAGAGAATCAAGAACACATAATCAAATGATTGGCATCTAACAAACAACCCTGAACCAAATTGAGAATCTGTAACATTATAACCAGGGCTCGAACGAAGAACTCGAAACTTTTGAACCAAAAACTGATTTTGCTTGAAAACATCCCCAAACTGACCCAAAACATAACCTCCATCGCCAGTGCCACTGCCGTAGATGGTGTGGCTCCGGCGGCCGCGCCGCCGTCGAACCACCACCGTCATCAATATCACCATCATCATCGATCATCTTCAACATCATCATGCCGGTTATCATCATCCTCATCGAGTATTACCGGAAGCTAAAAGAAAGACAAAGAATTAAAAAAAAAAGGTAGAACTAACAGATCTATCGATCTGCAATAGAAATAAGTGAGGGTGCTTACCGGACTGAAACTTGTTGTCGTCGCTGACCGGATCGGAGCTCCGACGTACCCCCACCTTTACCGTCATCGTCCAAACACCACCACCTTCTCTCTCATCGGAGCTCCGACGTACCGCCGTCTTTCTCTCTCTCTCCAATATCCTTCTCCGATCTTTCTCTCATCGAATCTCTCTCTCTCTCTCTCTTTGTCCAACCCCACCAATCATACTAGTAGATTTGATAAACAAATGAATTATCTACGTCTCTAAAAAACTACATATGATATCAATATATGTTATTCATATGATCATTAGTCCATATGTAGTGGGGCGTTTTTTTTTTTTTAAATTCAAAAAAAACGCCCGAAAACGCCCAACCTACCATTACACTAGGCGTTATTTTTCAAAAAAATTTCTGAAATTGGGTTTTGTCGTTTTTAATAAAACGCTCAAGTTGTTGCTTTGTCTGACATCATGTTTGACTTTAGAAGGGGGCATACCAATGGGAAGGAGTATGGTGGTCCAAGTGGGCTGACATGTCTGACATCCCTTTTCCTTTTTTTTTTCATTAAAAATAATATGGGCGTTATTGGCATAATGCCCCACTACGCCACTTTTGCTATAATGCCCCATCGCTGACTAGGACGCCACGTGTCGTATAATGCCCCATGTTGGGGGCATTATTCTTGTTTACCACTACGGGTGGTCTTATAAAGGAAAAATAGCACTGTCATCGGAAAAGGAATGGGTTTGGTGGAGATGAAATTAATTTGATGAGAGAAACAAATAGGAGAGAGAATTCTTGCAGGAGCATTAAATGGCAACAAGACAAAAGGAGAGATGAGAGATTTGACATTTCAAGGAAATGACCAAATTACCCCTTTTTCTTATTGGTTGAGAGTGGTTCTCGCGATTCTTACAATTGGGGATGGTTTCTATTTTAGCGGCTCCCTATATATATAATATGTAAGTATATTCTATACATAAACTATAGGGGTAAGATCAAATAAAAAGTTTATTTTGCCTAAGTAGGATGAGAAGAAATCTTAACCATTCATTTTTCAAATCAATGGTTAAGATGCAAGTGTAGGAGAAAGGAGGAGTGGAAGAGCATCTTGGAAAAATTCTATTTATGGAGTTTCTCTCTCCACATGCAAGGCACATGCATATTCCACCCCCATTTTTTAAACGTTCATAACTTTTTTATATGACATTATTTTTTCATAAAAATTTCACCGTAAAATCGAGCGTCTTTTTATCTTTAATATGAGTACCATATTGCTATATAAAATATGAAGACTAAAAAAACCCACTAAAATATGTTGTATTTCTATGTTGTATAACATTTTTTTGTGTTAGATTTTTATACTATATTTTTGTGTTGAATTTTTTTGTCTTAAATTTTTTTTTCTCATTTTTTTGTGCTGAATTTTTTTTGTATTACATTTTTTTGCTGAATTTTTTCGTACTATATTTTTTTGTACTAGATTTTTTTATGCTAAATTTTTTTGTACTAGATTTTTTTGTGCTATATTTTTTTGTGCTACAATTTTTGTACTAGATTTTGTGTGCTAGATTTTTTTTACTAGATTTTTTGTGCTAGATTTTTTTGTACTAGATTTTTTTTTGTTGTATTTCTAAAAACAAAAGGGGTGTTACATGTCATTTTCACTCCTATTTATAAAGACCAAAATGCCATTCATTCCTATTTATTAAGAGTACCACATGTCATCATCACAATTCTTCTTAGACTACTTAGACAAAGTCCACTTTTTAGTGGAACCTTCCCCTAAACTATAACCAAGATTTGTTTTTGGTCTATTGTTAAGTCTATTGTACTTGCATACATAAGACTAAGCGGTATGGGGGCCGGCTTAGGCCCGGCGAGGCCCGGCGCCGGTCCCCCACACCGCCCCCCTCCGGCGAGTTCGGCTCCCCACGGACGATTGTGCCGGGCCTCTCTCTCTGTCTCTCTCTTCTTTCTCTCTCTCTCTTCACGGCGCCGGTCCTCCCACACCGCCCCCCTAGCCCCGTGGCGGCCCATCCTTCACGGCGCCGGTCCTCCCATACCATCCAGTCTAACTCATAAGGTCACAATTTCAATTCTATGTCTCCACCGTCTTTTCCTATTCTTAACTCATCTCAGATTCACTTATCTACTCTTCTCATTTTTTCTATTTCCTTTTTTTTCTTTTTCTTTGTTTTCATGTTATTTTTTTGTGTTTTGGCTTTTTCTTTTATTTGGTTTTCCTTTACGTCGTCGTCGTTTTTAGCGATCAAAGAATTATATACATATTAGAGTTTTTGTTTTTAACAATTTTCTTTTCTTTTCTAAATCATATTTTCTTTATCATTTAATTTTTTATTTTAATCATTCCTTTTTATTTTTTAATCATGTTTCCTTTATCATTTAATTTAATATTTTTAATAATTTATGTTAGTAAACTTTTTTAAAAACCTAAGTACGTAATCGTGCTTATTTTTTTTTTCTCGGCATTCTGGTATACACTTTGTTAAAACGAAGTTGTATTCAAAGTAAAGTATGTATTTGGTATTGTAAAACGGTATGATGATGAACTGAACCAAACCGAACCGAACCGATTATGATGGTTTGGCTTTCTAAACAACACCATTCTTTTTCAAATAACGTTTTTATATATTATCATTTGCTTTGTTGCATCGCAACGCACGACGTCAAGAAATCTAGTTTTACTTTAATGTTCGAATACATTTAAATTAAAAAGTTGATATGCATCTATGTATTTTTGTGATAAAATGCAATTAAAGATAGAACTAAAAACTTCATAAAATATTTTGAAACTAGATATTATTAGCTAGCCGGTTAAATCGGGAACCATAGGTGTTGTCGCTTCGATTACAAGCTAATTGACCAACCGACTGCTTTTGAGCGAACCATACATAATGTCAAGAACCATGGATTTAACACACAACCAAGAACAATGACTAAACCAAAATTTATTAAACCCTAAAACTGTTACGGGTACAATCAATTAGGATATACAACTAGTACGAAGAAGCAACGGTATGATGATCTCCAACATAAAACGATCTAAGACTAAGTCTCATCTTATTACAAAAGATGAAACCCTAAATCGAATGAAGAAGACTTAAAGAGATCAAACTTTTTGGAGAGACTGAAAAATATACGTGTTATCTCACCAACTTTCTCTCTCTGCTCTTTATATACGCCCTATATAGTTCAATAGTAAAGACTCTACCCGAAACGGTCGAGCCAACCATCATAATCCAGTCGAACTCTTGAGCCCAATCTTTAACCCAGATGTAAAGCCCAACTGCTTGCTTCTTATCTTGACTTAATCCAACCCAATCTCAAAAGAAATTATAACAAATATTAAATTAAACTAAAGCAAATAGAAAATTAGAAAGTTTGGAAATGAAAATAAAAGATATACTAGTGTTTTAACACATAACCAGCCAAAACAATCACTACATGTGAGAAATTATCGATGCTTTCTACCTCTCTTTGTTGTCTGGTTAGTTTTTGACTGGTTGACCCAATGAGTTGACGTGGTTCGAAGGACGAACAAATATAATAAAATAGACTTTATAATTTTCTATTTTGGGAGGAAGAGAGTAACTAAAAATTGCACATGATAGTAAAGTTTAAAATTTAATGATTATCTTTGTAACTTATTAAGAATACGATAGCCGATCATGTACAAGAGAGATTTCTTGTACGAAGTGTAGAGGGTGACATTTTCGTAAATATGAGTTTCAAACAATTGAAGAAACAAAAAAAGAAATTGGTATTTTGGTCCTTTCTCACTTGAACTCCCCCTGATTTTCGAACAACTATAACTTTTTCATACGTTAGTATTTTTTTTTTAAATTACACCGTATTAACGAGCATTTCAATCTTTTTAATTCAAGTAGGCCTATTGTTATAGTTTTCTTAAAAAAGTACATGATTAATACACATTACGTGATTTTGAATACCCAGCACATGACTACGTGATTTTGAATACCCATTACGTGGTTTGGTTTGATTATAGTATGTGAAACTCCACTAAGCGATTACGTAATTACATAACAGTTGTTGACTATGTATTGTTACGTGACTATGTGATTTTAAATACTTATTTCGTGATTACGTGATTTCATTATAGTATTTTATGTGAAACCACACTGGGGGGGGGGGGGGGGGATAGTGCACGGTCCTCCCAACCGCTGGAGTGATCTCACTCCGGGAGCCGCTACCCGACCAATCTATATCCGCGGTGACTTCCCCATGCCGAGTTCTTACCCTGGGCGACATATGCCACTCCCAAGACTCGAACCCGGTACCTCTGGGAAGAGGTGGGTGTCGGTGGCCAACTGGGCTACCCCAGTTGGTTACCACACTGAGTGATTACGTAAAAACAAAAACACGTAATACATAATATTTGATATGTAATACCTAATATTTCAGGTCTAATAACGTATTCCGGATAAATTATATACAAAACATTAGCTAAAATCAATCTATAATAACCACATAATGTCGTATATTAGAGATTTAATCATGTAATAAAGCATAAACAATCAAGTTCTTACTATTTGAACGTGTAATCACGTAATAAGCTTAATTGTAATAACATTAGTTATAACAAATCATATTGAATGTGTAATCACGTAATGGATTTATACTAAACGTGTAATCACGTAATGGTTTATGTTGAATGTGTAATCACGTAATGAGTATTCAAAATCACATAGCCATGTGTTGAGTATTCAAAATCACGTAATCATGTAATGGACTAATGGATATTCGAAAAAAAAAATCATGTAATAGACTGCTCGATTTAAAAAGAATGAAATGCTCGTTGTTAATACAAAATAATTTTTTTAAATATTAACGTTTAAGAAAGTTATAGTTGTTTGAAAATCAATGGGGGAAGTTGTTCACTTTAGAAATGACCAAAATATTCTTCCTGCCAATGACTCTTCTCCTCTAGTTATCGCGATGCTTCATACGTAATTATTGTCTTGTATACCAAAATACGCTTCTTACCAAAGACACTGATCTCTAATTATCGTGTATGCTTCGTATGTGATTATTGTCTTGTATAAGATCTGGACTCTTTATAATATTAGTTCGAAATCGAACATGTGGTATATATTTCAATCCACTTATAATACTATTTATATAGTTAAACTTGGCCACGTTAGCTAGTGGTATCTATATCTCTAATAAAGCAAACCATTGGGGGACACATGTCACCCTATGGTTGATGCCAAATAAGCATCCACCTAAGCATAGATGTGGCATATCTCAAATGAGAGGACATGTGGCATAGCTCTGCTTTGAGTATTGGAGATGCTTCTTATGTACGTTTCTATTACTCACTCTCTCTCTCTCTCTCTCTTAATCTTTCAATCATCGTTCCTTTCCTCATTCAAAACCCTAATCGCCGAATCGGCTACTCAGGAGTTCAATCGACCCTGTGCCACAACGTTTAATCAATCTTCAATACTCAAAAGTGAACATCGACGGTAATGGTTCCTTGATCTTCTTCTTTTATGATTGATTGAATGAATCATCGACGATTTCTTATATCTTTCATCGATGATTTCATTCAATTTCTTATGATTCTTCTATTATTCATCCATGATTCGCTTGGTTACATCTAATCTGAGTTGTAATCGAGTTTTTTTGTGCTTGAAGCATTGTTTTGGGTTTTATCTCATCTTTTGTGACAAACAATCTAATTCGATGGCTCGGTTTTGTTTGATAAGGTCTGATTCGGTTTCATCTTTGTCACACTACGATTCAGCATTTTTTTTTAATCAAGGTAGGTTTTTTTTTATTGTTGGTGGTGTTTTTTGATTTGAACGCAGAAGAAGAATGAAGGTGTGCTTGGGTGACAGCTGGATCTGGATGTTATTTAGGGTTTTGCTTGAAGTTTGCAGGTATACCCTCTTCATAACTGGTCAAAAAGTATTTTTATGATATAACATAGTTGAGTGGAGTATTTTGTAACAACCCGCACTTTTGTGCGTTGTTACTACTCGTTATACTCGTTACGCCTAGCACCAGAGATTCAGATCATAATGTAACTATATCGTATATACATCGATAATCGAAGGATAATCGCATATTTTCAAAATACAATATCACTATACTACACTATTAACACACTAACACTCACGGAGGCAATGAGTGAGGACCTATTCTACCCTCCTCAGTGGCCGTGAGGTGTCGAACGTAAACAATTAACGCTAACAAGGACCCTCGGGTGAGTGCTGTAGCTCCAGTCGTCATGACGATGACGACAATACGAGTAGACGGTACCCCGTCAGTCTTTGTGGCACTACACGAAATAACGTTCACGATGACATCAAGAAAGGACCCATACTACCCTCATTGATAGCCGTGAAACGTCGCTAATAATCGCATACTCGAATCGGAAACCGATTGTTAATTATCGAAACTTTGGGTTATGGATACGTAAATACGACCCCTAGTGATATATATATATATATATATATATATATAAATAACAATATAACGATAATATAAATTAATTATGGAAGGTACGCACTTCGAAAACTACCAAAACGATCAAAAACGGAGAAGTCCAACACGTCAGGATAGCTATCCGGACGGATGGACCATCCGGACAGATGGGCATGCGCACGGATGGGCCATCCGCAAGGATGGGCCATCCGCATGGATGGGCTATCCGGGCCAGAACCCTTTCCTTCTCCTCTGTGGCCTATAAATACCATGTCACATCACTTGAACAGTGATGTGACAGCTCCTATTCAACCAAACACGCTCCAGGACCCTTTTCTCTCGATTTCCACGCGATTCCGGTAAGATTTCAACCTAAAACTTGTACTTCTACAATCTACACTCGATTCTACATCATTCTATCTTTCAAAACTCAAATTCTAACCGCGAAATATGCGGATTTGAGACGTTTTGAGGTGATGTCACCAAGAGTTCTTATGAACTTCAAGTTGGGGTCTCATTTCACTGTAAACGACTCAGATCCGGGTGATTTCCACATGTTTTAATGACAAATTTCACCTAAATCTGTGCGATTTCGAGTTAACCATGAAGAACCATCACGAACGGCCAGATCTGATGGAACGGGGTGATTCCCGGCCGTTAGAATGAGCCGGAATTGACGGAACTTCAGGTGTTAGTGCGAAATTACACTACCCAAGTAAAAAAACGAACGTATTCCTTCCGTTAAACACTCGGAAACGGTGATCAGAGTGCGAACCAGACATGTCAGTCCGCACGGATGACAAGTCAATCCGCACGGATGACCCTAGTCCGCACGGATGACATGTCAGTCCGCACGGATGACATGTCAGTCCGCACGGATGACAAGTCAGTCAATCCGCACGCACAACTGTCATCCGTACGGATCATGTCGTACGCACGCACACTCCGTCCGCACGTACCACCACATCAACCGTACGGATCACCTGTTATCCGCACGGATAACATGTCATCCGGACGGATGACTTGTCATCCGGACGGATGACTTGTCATCTGGACGGATAACCTGTCAATCCGCACGGATGAGAGCAATTCAGCCTAATGAGTAACTTTTCAAGGCAATCTTGCTTAACCGTATATCGTTTACTCTATTCCTCAAGGATCAGTACAGACATACTCGCAACCGACTCGAACAAGTTGTAATCCCGCTAAATACGCACTGTGAGTATACTTGACCCCTTTTTAATCGAATTTTGGGTGTAACATACGTTTTTAACAAATCGAGCTTATCAAACAAAATATTCAATCAATCGAATTATCATTTGCGAATAACTGTTATGCATAGATATACGTGATGCTAGTTGCATATGTGCTAGGGCTTATACTCGCGACGTCCCACCACGACTAGTATAGTACTATTGCGCCCGACGGGGTCTAGTTATGCCATCGTACATTCGAGCATCGAGGACTTAGTTGGTAGTATCAGTTTTGTGAGTATGTATATCGTGTATTACATTTATGCATGTGGAAATTCGCAGCACTTTTAATCTTTTATGCTATACTTATCAAACCTGTATACTCGCCAATACTTTTGTATTGACAAATATTTTAACGTACGTTGCAGGTTAGATCGCAGACTATACCAAATCAAGCTAGGGAGTCTAGAAACTCAACTAAAATCTAGGTTGTCGGATTTGTATTGTTCGAGAGGACAAGGAATCTGTGATAACTGATGTGATTGTATTATTTGTTAGTATGGGATAACGAATGTATTGAATATTATCGCAATATAGTTGTTATGGATTCTCTTGAGCAATCTGATTCGCCTAGTGCCGCGCCCCGATGATTCCGCCATCGGTTGGGGTGTGACAGATTGGTATCAGAGCCATAACTATAGGGAATTAGGTCAGACTCGACCTAGTCCGGGTCGACGTCTTAGAAATTGACCTAGTCTATAGTCTAAGTACCAACAGGCCGACTCATACAAACCCGGTGGGGTTTGTATTGGGCTTACTTGATACTCTCGATCGAAATTGCTAAAAGATACAACCTTGTGTGAACCCCGCGTACTACAACTTCACACGAAGAAGCCTTTCCTAAGGCTGAAATACTACTTAGCCTTTCCTAAGGCCGACACAATACACACGTTTTCGAAAATACTCGCATAACGAAACCGAGCGATCCAGTCGAGATCAGGTGTGAAAACCAAGAACTCTCGATAGGATTGCTCACTCAGCGCATTTTTCTAGCACGAGAACTCTTCGTCGAGTTAGGAGTGACATCCACATCTCGACAAAAGTCTCCATTTCTAAATCTAGTGGAACTCACGAATTTATTCGAGGAGCATAGCCACAATTTGGAACGAGACTGTTAAGCCAGGGGTGAAACCCGTACCTTAATAAGTCGTCCCATTCTCTATAAACTGGTTTTCAAAAGCTCTCACCAAGGACTCGACTATCACGATAACACGAGCCACGCGATGACTAGGAAGACGAATGCCATGAGCTGCATCCCAGTGGAAGCATGGAGTCCTCTAGGCCAACGCGCATGCTCGAACTTGTTAGATATAGTTGGGTTACCCTGGGTAGTCGACGCCAAAACACCCGAGGCACTCCGAATGTTTTACTCAACCTACGATTCGCTGATTTTATGCTTTAATGAACGTAATTACGCTTTATACATTATCGATTCCTCGATGTAACGATTTTCACTCCCTACATATAAACGCACAATTCGCACAGCCATCGCAATCTAAAACGAAAACCGAAAGTTCGCAACAAAACTAATGCATAATCTATCACATTCGCTCTCGTTTTCTCACTTCAACGCGACCTCGCTTATTCTGAATCGACCTGTATGTGCATGATTACAAATTACATCTATATAAATATATATATATATATATATATATATACGTATAAACAAACAAGTCATCGTGTGAGAACTTAGGAATTCGTGTTTCCTATGTGGCTCCTATGTGATTCGTATTACTGCTATACTATCACACCAAGTTTTGAACGCGCTCAATCGCAACGCAAAACTCAAAAATCATCATGATCGAATCTCACTCCAAGTCTCTTCCTGTCTAGATGCCTTCCAACAACTCTACCTCGAGACGAGTAGCTAAGAGGAAAGCCAAACGAAGCGCCGAGAAGAGGATTGCTTCACTTGTGATTAAGGAAGTGAGTAAGCTTAGTCCTCGAATTGCCGCTCAAGTGCACTCTCTCAGCAACTCTCGAGCCTCGGAAGACTCCAAGACGGAAGCGCCGCAATCTACTTTCCTCTACAAGCACTTCAAAGCCTGTGACCCGATGGAGTTCGCGGGTGAAGGAGGTGCGACTCAACTACTCCAGTGGTTCGATTCTATCGAAGTTACCCTTCGTCAAAGCGGGTGTCCCGATAGTCTCCGTACTACTTGCGCCACAGGAGTATTTCAATCGCGAGCACTCGACTGGTGGACCGCCGAACGTAACAAACGTCGGATCTCCGCAGCTTACGCTCTCTCTTGGAATGAGCTGAAAGAGCTCATGGAGAAAGAGTACTGCCCTCCTCACGAGATTCAGAAGCTGGAAAACGAATTTTGGGAAATCAAGCAAACTGAAGGTGACAATGCTGGCTACACCGCAAGGTTCAAACAGCTTAGCATAATCTGCCCAAGTCAAGTCAACACTCCAGGGAAGGCCATCGCGAAGTACATTCGTGGCTTGCCTGAGTGTGTGGGTGATTTCGTAACCCTTGTTTTCATTTTCGAATTCCTTAAAATGATTAGAAACTTAAACTTCCTTGCAACGACGGTTAGCATCGACTCTGTTGACTGCACGTTAAAAGGAAAATTTTCAAAGATTTTCATCCTAAATCCTTTTTTTTTAATATCTAAAGCGAACGCTTCTTGTAACGTTGGTTAACGAACAACTCAGTTAACTCTACGTCATGAGAAACCTTTCAAATTACAATCGCATCGAACTAACGAATTCTACACAAGACAAGGTACTTTCGTCTTTACGTCGCCTTCTCGCTGTCGCAGTCGATCTCTCTTATTCGAAACATTCTCGCTGTCTACTTACGGTCAAATCACTCGCTGTATCGCTACTTATACAAGATCAACTCTTAGAAGTCTACATATGGGATTAATTTCGGGACGAAATTTCCTAAAGTAGGGGAGACTGTAACAACCCGCACTTTTGTGCGTTGTTACTACTCGTTATACTCGTTACGCCTAGCACCAGAGATTCAGATCATAATGTAACTATATCGTATATACATCGATAATCGAAGGATAATCGCATATTTTCGAAATACAATATCACTATACTACACTATTAACACACTAACACTCACGGAGGCAATGAGTGAGGACCTATTCTACCCTCCTCAGTGGCCGTGAGGTGTCGAACGTAAACAATTAACGCTAACAAGGACCCTTGGGTGAGTGCTGTAGCTCCAGTCGTCATGACGATGACGACAATACGAGTAGACGGTACCCCGTCAGTCTTTGTGGCACTACGCGAAATAACGTTCACGATGACATCAAGAAAGGACCCATACTACCCTCATTGATGGCCGTGAAACGTCACTAATAATCGCATACTAGAATCGGAAACCGATTGTTAATTATCGAAACTTTGGGTTATGGATACGTAAATACGACCCCTAGTGATATATATATATATATATATATATATATATATATATATATATATAAAAATAACAATATAACGATAATATAAATTAATTATGGAAGGTACGCACTTCAAAAACTACCAAAACGATCAAAAACGGAGAAGTCCAACACGTCAGGATAGCTATCCGGACGGATGGGCATGCGCACGGATGGGCCATCCGCACGGATGGGCCATTCGCACGGATGGGCTATCCGGGCCAGAACCCTTTCCTTCTCCTCTGTGGCCTATAAATACCATGTCACATCACTTGAACAGTGATGTGACAGCTCCTATTCAACCAAACACGCTCCAGGACCCTTTTCTCTCGATTTCCACGCGATTCCGGTAAGATTTCAACCTAAAACTTGTACTTCTACAATCTACACTCGATTCTACATCATTCTATCTTTCAAAACTCAAATTCTAACCGTGAAATCTGCGGATTTGAGACGTTTTGAGGTGATGTCACCAAGAGTTTTTATGAACTTCAAGTTGGGGTCTCATTTCACTGTAAACGACTCAGATCCGGGTGATTTCCACATGTTTTAATGACAAATTTCACCTAAATCTGTGCGATTTCGAGTTAACCATGAAGAACCATCACGAACGGCCAGATCTGATGGAACGGGGTGATTTCCAGCCGTTAGAATGAGTCGGAATTGACGGAACTTCAGGTGTTAGTGCGAAATTACACTACCCTAGTAAAAAAACGAACGTATTCCTTCCGTTAAACACTAGGAAACGGTGATCAGAGTGCGAACCAGACATGTCAGTCCGCACGGATGACAAGTCAATCCGCACGGATGACCCTAGTCCGCACGGATGACATGTCAGTCCGCACGGATGACAAGTCAGTCCGCACGGATGACAAGTCAGTCAATCCGCACGCACAACTGTCATCCGTACGGATCATGTCGTACGCACGCACACTCATCCGCACGCACACTCCGTCCGCACGTACCACCACATCAACCGTACGGATCACCTGTTATCCGCACGGATAACATGTCATCCGGACGGATGACTTGTCATCCGGACGGATAACCTGTCAATCCGCACGGATGAGAGCAATTCAGCCTAATGAGTAACTTTTCAAGGCAATCTTGCTTAACCGTATATCGTTTACTTTATTCCTCAAGGATCAGTACAGACATACTCGCAACCGACTCGAACAAGTTGTAATCCCGCTAAATACGCACTGTGAGTATACTTGACCCCTTTTTAATCGAATTTTGGGTGTAACTTACGTTTTTAACAAATCGAGCTTATCAAACAAAATATTCAATCAATCGAATTATCATTTGCGAATAACTGTTATGCATAGATATACGTGATGCTAGTTGCATATGTGCTAGGGCTTATACTCACGACGTCCCACCACGACTAGTATAGTACTATTGCGCCCGACGGGGTCTAGTTATGCCATCGTACATTCGAGCATCGAGGACTTAGTTGGTAGTATCAGTTTTGTGAGTATGTATGTCGTGTATTACGTTTATGCATGTGGAAATTCGCAGCACTTTTAATCTATTATGCTATACTTATCAAACATGTATACTCGCCAATACTTTTGTATTGACAAATATTTTAACGTATGTTGCAGGTTAGATCGCAGACTATACCAAATCAAGCTAGGGAGTCTAGAAACTCAACTAAAATCTAGGTTGTCGGATTTGTATTGTTCGAGAGGACAAGGAATCTGTGATAACTGATGTGATTGTATTATTTGTTAGTATGGGATAACGAATGTATTGAATATTATCGCAATATAGTTGTTATGGATTCTCTTGAGCAATCTGATTCGCCTAGTGCCGCGCCCCGATGATTCCGCCATCGGTTGGGGTGTGACATATTTGTTCCTAAATACGTGAATAATTAGTTATACCTGATGTTCCAGGGGATTCACGAAAGTATTTGCTCGCGATTAAGAAACCCAATTAGTTTAGCAAATGTAATGAAAAAAAAGTTGTGACATTATTTTTAATAGATACATGTATGGATCATTATTGATATTTTCATGATATGATGTGAATGAATTGGAAAGATTAGGTTTATTGAAAAAGATTCACATTTGATAATGGTTCTTAAATTTTATGCACATAAGTTGTTTGATTAAATGCTCAAATGAAACAATCATGATTATTGTAAAAGGTTTGATTTGTGGAACTAATCATATGCATTAGGTTTTGAATATATGTATATGTATATTGATTATAGGGAAGCAACGGACTGGAACAATAAAAAAATAAGGTAAAAATTCACAAGACAAAGGTGAGCACATCATGCAATTTAAATACTCTGTTATGATTTGCAATACTATATTTGAAATTCATTTAGGTACCAGTGGTAATAAAGTTTCTCCCAACATGGCCGTTTCTTGGACACTTGATGGTGTATTTTGTTGAACCACCATACTTTCAAATGACTGTAAAATCATTTTTTTTCTCATGGTCTCGGTGTTATAGAAGTTTCTGGGATTGCGGTATGGCTGGTTTGTACTCGGTTTACTTGATTAACTGGGTGTATTACACATGTACGAGCAAACATAAACACAATCTAATGTCTGCAACATGATGTTTTACTTGATTAGGATAAGCTTCTGACAGTTGCGTATGAGGAGACACTGGTGGAGGTAACCTTCTTTTTGTTTTCTTATATACCGATAAAATTGGGTGGTCAAGCCGGTTGGGGAATGGGTCAATGCAGGTTCAGGTTGAAACGGTGTGGGTCGGGTAAACATTTTTAATAAAAACTATGTTAGTACATTATAAATAAAAGGATTTAGGGGGCTGTAACATTAAGAGTAGAGTTTGGGCAATATATGTGATGCAACCTGTTTGACCCAAATGAGTTGTTTCCTGTTTCACCAGCTTTTTTTGGTTTGTTAGGGATAAATTATAACCTACATGGACCCATTTGTTAGTAGTGGGTTGATTTGCCACATCTATTTTACATGCTTTAATTTACTGAAACACGCACAAAATGGTATGACAAGATTTTTGACAATATAGTTGGTTTTATGTTGATGCAAAGGTGCCAGTTGGTTATGCATTGCTGGAAATTGTGGAAGGATCCGATATGAAACCTTCAGACATGAATGGTAAGTTCAGTTCACAAAAAAAAAACACCCTTCATATAAAATTTGAACCAAAGGATCTCACCTCAATGGATTAGTTTTGGCTCAATCAATGGATCATCTAAAAAACCACCCTTCATATAAAATTTCTAGCTGAACATATTATTTGATGAAATTGAATGTTTCAGATGAGAAGAAAAGAAAGCTTCTCTTTAAACGTTGGGCTCTAGATTGGTGGGATCATATTCTCAACCCCTTGATGAGATCTATGCTTACTACGGAGCCAAGGTAAAATAGTGGTTGTTTCTTATATAATTTGCTTAATATAGACAATTAATTCAAGAATGATAATATTCTATATGGTTATGTTTTTTTTTTCATTTTCGCCGTAGATTGGTACATATTTTGCTTTCCTTGAAATGTATACGAAGCGGTTATTTTTCCCTGCTGCATTTGGGATTCACGTGCAATCGGTTGGCTTCGGGTATACAACTTTCTTTATATAGTTTTATTAGTGAACAATAGACTAAAATGTTTAATAAATTTTGTATCTTTGCCTTTCTTCTTTTGTAGATCTTTGTAGTTTCACTACATCCCTTTTTCTTTTTTCTTTTTTCTTTTTATGCATAGTTTCATGGGAAACCTTCTTTTCCCAATTTTAGAAGCGAAAAAACTCTACTCTTTTGGTCAGGTAATTTTTTCTATAGTTAATTGCACATGTTTGTAAGACCTCATCAGTATCACGGTTTTGGTTTTAACCACTAAGTTAAAATCATTGTTTTTTCTATGATTGTAAGTTTTAGTTATGTTCTTTTCCTCATTAAAACTTTTAAATATGTGTTTTTTTGTCTTTTAAATGAAGCTTTCAGATTTATTGGTTGAAATTGGACACTAATTGGTGTAAATAATTTACATTGATCAATTTGAGTATGTTGTCTTTTGTTTATACTTCAAGCTAGGGATGAGCATGGTACCCGTTCGTTACCGAACCGGTATTAGTACCGGAAAATAGAGAAAAGTGGTACCGATACGGTACCGGTATTTACCGGTGTTTTACCCGTAAGTACCGGTACCTTATCGGTATCGGTACCGAAAACCGGAGAAAATGGGTACCGGTACCGAATATTCCGGTTCGGTACCGGTACCCGGTACCAAATGCTCATCCCTACTTCAAGCTATTTTGGCTACATCATTTAGTTCTGGTTAGTTTTGCATTGCTCAATTTATGCTTTTGGTTAACTTTTTCCCTATTTTCCGTGCTTTGTTCATGTGTTCTCTCGCCAATACGCATTTGTTCATTGTTGAGGTTGTTGATGCCAACCGATTTGTAGTTCAGGTATGTTCCAATCACTTATCATTTAATGTGTCGGCTTATCAGATTCAAGGATATGGTAACTATCAAATAGTAGTCATTCATTTCAAGAGTTTGGTGTTTTAGTTCAAACAAGTCCGCCTTCTTGACCAGTGACCAAACCTTCATTGATGTAATCCAAGAATCTTGAATGAGATATTCTACTTGAAGCGGCTGCAACTGGGTTCTTGGGTAAGCCGGTTTCTGCTCTTGCTATAGGATGTTCAAGTGCAACATTGCCTATGAGGCTAAGACCAACTGTTTTTAATAGTTTTATTTTTTTTGTGAATTTGTTGTCTAAAGTTGATTCTAGATATAGGGTGGTTCTTCTATCTTTTTAATAATTTTGTGATTTATGAAGTATAATAAGGGGCAAAAAGGGAAATTACATTTGACATGTTCGGTTTGCTTTGAATATAGGAGTGATTCTAAGTTCAGTTTGGTTTTTAGAGGGAATAAGTTACTGTATTAAATAATGGTCATTCATATTGTTATAAATAAATTTACTCGGAACTAATTGGCGAATGTTTCTAAATGAGATTTAACTAGACCTATGAAAACACCCGTAAGAATTACACGAATCAATAATAATTATTAAAGAGATCAGGGGTTTTAGAAAACCAATAGTTCTATTTTAGAGTTAAATTTTCATGTAGATTGTTACCTTTATGCTTTTAATCGATTATTCAAGCATGAATATTTCTACTTTGCACGTTATATTTACTTTCTTTGTTAGATATCATGTTGTCTTTTGAAATTCGCCATGGCATCTTCGTTTCATAGCTTTCTTTTTTTGAGCTAAACTGTTGGTACAATTGTAACAATTATACTCTGCAAGTTTCGATCTGAATGTGCCAATTTACTTAAAATAATTATTGTATAGTTAGTTAGCCCAAAAATTTGGTGGTTATTTTTTTTATTTTGTTGATACAGTGCCAGAAGTGTGGAGACAAATCACAGCAAAACGAGCGGATGATGGATCTCACAGTTGAAATTGAAGGCAATATTGAGACTTTAGAAGAGGCTCTGGATAAATTGACATGTACCGAGATAGTGGATGGTGAAAACAAGTATAAATGAAGGTAGATTAGTTCAGAACTTACTTTATTAAATGCTTGATGCACGATAAATGTTATTTTGTATTGATTTTGTTATTATATAATGCCTTTTCAGGTGCACTTTTAGTATCAAGTTGGTTACAAATGATAACACATGTTGGTTTTAATAAGTATTGAAAATTTAGCCTTTCACCTATTGGAGTTGCCTTTGTACTTTTGCAATGAAAATTTGGTCCAACATATAATTTTGGTTTGAAAGTAGTTTTTATATCACAGAGGAAGGTCATGGTAAATATAGTTAGTTATCGACTACCCCTGAACAATTTTTTTAACCCGCACTACCCCTCAACTTCTCTTCTAGATTCGTAATATAATTATTATTGTATCTTATTAAGATTTTAGTTGTACCTAACTTGCTCTGATTTTGTGAAGCTAAGGGACGATATTCAAGAGTAACTACGTATATTGGTGGTGGGTGTCGGACTGCAGGTGGGTTAGGCTGTGAACTTCTCAAATGTAGTCAACAAGGAAGTTTTTCATTTGAATAGTTTTCTGTTTTTTTCTTCCAATGTATGTATTTGTACAAAACATTTCATTTCAAAGTAAATAATATGGTTTTGGTTGAAGCCCGCGTATTACGCGGGCATTAACCTAGTAAAGTTATATATAAATATTCCCTTTTCCCCTAACAGGTAATAATCAGATTAAAGAGTAAATTGTCATTTTAGTCCCTGAGGTTTGTACAAATTTGTCATTTTAGTCCAAATAGTTTTTTTTCTCCTCTGGGCCCCTGACTTTTCTCTTGTGTTGCTATTTTGATCCAACCACCTAACTCCATCCAAAAGTCACAGTTAACTAAGGGGCAGTTTTGTCACTTTACATATTTATTTAGTTTTTTCTATTTTTTTATTTGAAAAACCTTTTAAATAATAAAAATTTAAATATATATATATAGGGTCGGGATTTAGAGAAAACGTTAGAAAGTGTGAGAACGATGAGAACGCTTAACGATCGTCCGATCAAAACAATCTATGGACTAGATTGGCGCGGTGACGTTTTCGTAAATAACATCAATTTTATTACGAGGACGCACTTCATTAAGGGTAAAAGGGTCTTTTGACTACTCCACACAAAACGCCATCTCAAGAAATAAAACGCCAAAAACAAAAATCACAGACCATTCTAAGTAAAACGCCATTAAATAAAAAACGCCAAACTTAATTATAGTAAAATCCCGCCTAAAAAACCGCCGAAAAATCCTATATATACAACATCTCAGACCTTCAATTAAAAACACACAAAAACCCAAACGCCATATTTTATATAACCCATTCTCCTTAGAAACGCCAAAAAAACCAAACATCAAATATCTTCCTACCCCAAAACGTTTTTTTTTTTTTTGAAATTCAGTTTGCCTGTCGGTAGAGATTTCGCTCAATGAAATAGACAAAATCCTTATGTGAGGATATTGTCCATTTCATTGAGTAAAATATTATTGATTTATCCTAAACTTCCATCCAAATTTATAACGCCAAAACATAAAAAAAAATTATTGAGGTTTGTTTTCAATAAAGTTTAGCTGTATGGGGTAGACAACATTGTCAGTTATCTTTCTTAACCGAGGATTAATAATGTTGTCCATCTCATACAGAAAAACATTATTGATTTTAGCATGATCAAAATTTGAGGTTTAAGGTGATCTTATTTCGTGGCGTTCTTTTTATCGGTAAAACGCCAAAAAAGTTAAAAAAATCAAACATCTTTGATTGTAAAAACTCAAGATTGTTGGCTGAAAGGGTCTAAACGCAATAACATTTTAATGCATGAGATGTACAAATCTTTAAGAAAAAGATGCTGATGTCAGACTGTGTGCTTCCAAAGAGCGACGCATAAAACTACTTGAAAAACAAAAAAACAAAAAAACAAAATGAATCATACGAAAGTCGAACCAGCCAGTTAGCATGATTCAAAAAAGAAGAAAGAGACTGGTGACAGTGAAGATTTGGAAGATCAATTGTTTATGTATTCTTTTTTTTTTCCTTTTCAGTTGATTGTTATATATAAAAACGCCATATATAATAAAAACGCCAAAACAGCCAAAATGCTTGTTTAAACGATATCATCCCGTTAAACGCCACCAAAAACTCCCAAACTATAATAAAATTACTTTGAAAATTATTATAAAAAACACAAAATAATAATAATAATAATAATAATAATAATATTAATAATAAGAGTAAAATGCACGGATAGTCCCTGTGGTTTTGCAAAGTATCAGCTATAGTCCCCAGCTTTTGAAAATTACACTCATAGTCCCTGTGGTTTATGACTTTGTTTCTCGGATAGTCCCTAGAGTGGATGGGGGTTAGTTTTCTCTGTTAAGTCCATGTGAAATTACAAAATTACCCTTTCTTTTATTAAAATATAAAAAATAATTCACATACACACACATATATATATAAACATAGACCAGATTTTTTTCCACCATAGCTCTCTCTCTCTCTCTGGTAAACCCCCATCACCACCTGCCACCACCAGCACCACCACCTGCCACCACCCCCCCCCCCCACAACACCACCAGCCACCACCTACCCCACACCACCACGACCAACCCCACACCACGACCGCCTGCTTCAAATCCAACAATCAGCAGCTCCGCCGTAGTCATCACCACTACCAACACAAATCTAGCAACCCTGCACCACCGGTTTGTCGAGATCTGAAACCAAGTTTGAATATGGGGGGTTTCAGGGCTTCAATTTTGGGTTTGAATTTTGGGGTTTGATACTTTGATTTTGAATTACAACGATTGGAATTAATTTGATGTGGGTTTAAATTTAGGGGTTTGATACGATGGTTGTGGTGGGCGAGTGAAGGCGTTGGTTGTGGTGGTCGAATGAATGTGGTGGTGGTGAGGGTGTTTGCAGATGAATGTGGTGGTGGTGAGGGGTGTTTGCAGGTGAAGATGAAGGAGATGACGGAGAAGAACGAGGTGGTGGTTCTGGTGGTCGAGTGAAGGCGATGGTGGGTTTAGGTTAGAGGTGGTGCGATGGTGGAGGGTTTAGGTTGGAGGTGGTGCAACGGTGGTGGGTTTCAAGGTGGAGGTTGGTAGATATTGCCGGTTGTTTCAGGGTGGAGGTTGGTAGCCATGGTGGAGGTGGTGGTTCTGAGAAAATTCCCGGCGACAAGGTAAACCTATGTTGTTTACTGTTTTAGGTTGAAAAAGTTGTTTCAGTTGCAGATTTTAGGCTGAAAAAGTTGTATACTATTTAGTGTTAAATGGTAGAGGATGGTGGCGGTGATGGTGCAGGTTTGAGGAGGCTGTCGGTGGTGGGTGGAGGGTGATGGTGGTGGCGATGGTGGTGATGGTGCAGGTTTGAGGAGGCTGTCGGTGGTGGGTGGAGGGTGATGGTGGTGGATAGAGGTTGAAGATGAAGTATAATTTCTACTTTTTTGTATTATATCATTAAGGGTAATTTTGTAATTTCACATGGACTTAACAGAGAAAACTAACCCCCATCCACTCTAGGGACTATCCGAGAAACAAAGTCATAAACCACAGGGACTATGAGTGTAATTTCCAAAAGCTGGGGACTATAGCTGAAACTTTGCAAAACCACAGGGACTATCCGTGCATTTTACTCTAATAATAATAAAGCAAACTTGAAAATGTAACTAAAAACAGTAAATACAAAATTGGTAATACTAAAGAATCTAAAACGTCAAACTTGAAAGATGGGAGGCGTTACAGACTTCAGAGATAAAGCTTATAAAAACATTAATTACAAAACAGTAACTGAAAAGACGAATACTTTATTATAATAATGCACCACCTAATTTAAGCGCCAAAAAGACATCCTATAAAATGATACGTCTCAGCAACTTCCATTTGATCAAACCAAAAAAACAAACGCCAATACTACTAAATAAAACCCACTGTAAAACGCCAACAAATAAACTGAATGAATTGTGATAAGAGGGGAGTAACTCAGAAAGATTTTGCTACATGAGATGGACAAAATTTCAAGAAAAAGATACTGATGCCAGTCATATGGCATTTTGTATTTTTTGTTCTTGAAGAAGGTTTGGATGAGGAGAAGAGATCAATGACACTGAAGAGTGGGCTCACTATAAAGATAAAAATCCAGATAAAGAAAAAGCGAAAAACTCACTCACACGCCATAGATCTATGTCCCCAAACATTCACAAAAAAAGCCAGTTCAACAGACGAGCAAGCAAAAAAAAAAAAAAAAATCAAACCGATGGGTTTGTTAAGTTTTACATAAAACGCCATATATTTGGTAACAGTTCTTGTACTATTAAAAAAGAGAGAGACTAATGACAGTGAAGATTGGGAAAAGAGATCCGATTAGGATTTATAATTTATTTCTTTCCCTTGTATTTTTTTTTCCTGTGGTTGAAATATAATTTAACAATAGTAAAACGCCAAGATACCACAAACGCCAAAATGTTTATAAAAAATAATAGAACAATAGGCCATCTTGTTTAAAACCCATTGGAAAACGCCATTCAAAACGATTTCCTGCCCCCTGGGTTCCAATGTCATACGATGTGAATAAACGCCATAAACGCCAAAATGTTGATACAATGAAACTATTAAAACGCCATTAATTATTGAATTTGGTTAACGCCAAAAATCTTAAAAACCAAAAATTAAAACAACATTGGGAAAAAGCGGAACTGGAAAAGTAGAAGATGAAAGGACAAAAAAGCCCCCCCGCCATTTTCTAAGCGGCGTGACACGTGTTAGGTCAAGAAGCGTTCTCACCGTTCTCACACTTTTGAGCGTTTTCTCCCGATCCCGTTTCTATATATATATAGGGAGAAGATCATGCGAGAACCACCTCTTATTGCGAGAACCGCGAGAACCAATGTGTAGGGCTGTAAACGAACCAAACGAACACGAACAAGACCTTATTCGTGTTCGTTTGTTTAAAACTATATGTGTTCGCGAACCGTTCACGAACACTTATCGAACAAGATTTTATGTTTGTGTTCGTTTGTTAAGGAAATGAACTTGTTCGTGTTCGTTTGTGTTTGTTTGTTAATTTTAGGCCACAAATGTTGACGAACACAAATGAGCACAAACTAATGTTCATGAACACAAATGAAAATAAACGAACACAAACAATCGTTTATGAACAGAATATATAATATACTGACACTTATTAGATATTTAATTTGTCAGAATTTTGATATATTTAAATAAATATAAAAACTAAAAACACTAATGAACTATCGAACACAAGCGAACACGTTACCGAACGTTCACGAACATAAACGAACGAACGCGGCATCTGTTCATGTTTGTTCATTTAACTAAACGAACGAAATTTTTGTTGGTGTTTGTTTGCTTAATAAACGAACGAACACAAACGAACTTCCCGCCGAACGGTTCACGAACTGTTCGCCGAACGTTTGGTTTGTTTACAGCCCTACCAATGTGAACACAACAAAAAATGCCTAAAAATCACAAAAAAAATTTGAATTTTTTAATATTTTTTATAAAAAAAATCGCTACTTTTCGAAGCAAAAAAAAATTTTTAATTTCTTTTTTATATTATTTTTTTTGGCTTCGAAAAGTAGCGATTTTAACATAAAAAATATTAAAAAATTCAAAAAAAAAAAATAGATTTTTTTTTTATTTTTTT